>BOPP01000021.1:12582085-12646171 GCA_017312745.1 Gryllus bimaculatus
CACACACACATATACATACATATATAGTTGGGAATAACATAAATCATATAAGTAAAATTATAAATACACACACACACACACGCGCGCGCGCGCGCGCACGCCCGCGCACCCCCCCCCACAAACATATCTAGATGTCATTATCTCTTCAGCTACATTACCTAGGAAATTAAGTATCATAGTCGTGTGAATGTAGGTGTGTGTGTGTGTGTGGGTGTGTGAGTGAGTGAGAGAAAGAGTGTGTGAGTGTGAGTGTGTGTGTGTGTGAGTGTGAGTGTGTGAGTGTGAGTGTGAGTGTGCGAGAAAGAGTATGAAGGAGTACGAGTGTGCGAGTATGAGTATTTAATTTCATATGTACAATCTTATCTATGTCCTAAGATATGTTTCCTAAAAGTTAGGTACAATTTCTACATATGAGTATCAGAGTCAGAGCCAGACATATTTTCAGTAAAAGGTGTTAGCGATCAAAACATTTTAAAAATATTTATATGATCTACACAATTTTCTTTGAATGCTTAATGGTTCATGTCAAGTTTAAGTTTGTAAATATAATTAGCTCTGGTACAGCAACAACACTTTTTCTTGGAATAATCAGAGCAATCTTTTCCGTAATGTTCACCCGCACATTACTTATAAGAATTTGTCTTTACACTTTTCGGCTGAATGTCCATAGCCATTACAATTGCAGCCAGCTGTTGATATTATTGTAGTCCTCAAACACCTGGCATATTTGCCATTCAATATAGACAAATCTCGCACTTATAATTACATGAAATAATGACTGATTAACTTCAATGTAGAAAGTATAGGTTCCTATTGACTTAATATTTTGAATATGTACAACTTTCAGTCCCCCCTCCTGGAACTTTTGGAGTGAACTTTTTGGTGGAACTTTTTTTATCTATTAACACTCGAATATAATATTTTCAGAGTTTTATTCCTATCTCGAATCTTATCCTTCAACATTACGATCTTTGCTTGAAGTAATCTATTATTCTCTTTCAACTGATTGAATAAAAAAATTATATAAATCTACTTGTCGTTTCTAACTAATATCGTCTGAAATATCTCTCTCGCAACACATAATGAAGCCTCCATTTATAGTTCTAATGTCTCCCCATCTAATAATACAAGACTTGTGGTACACAGCACCACAATGTATACACACAGAAGTTGACAGATGTTTATCTATACAAGTAAACATTTTAACATCTCACAAATAAATCCAGCACTTCTGCATTCCAACTCATGGGTATAGAGCACAATATTCACTTCGAACTCTATGTTTTCAGGGCACTCTGGGCCCTCTGAGCACTGAACTAGTAGAGGCCTCGCCGGACCAAGCCACGGACCTGGTCAGAAAGAGATAACAATCCTCGGGATTGTAGCAGCTCTCTTATAGCACTTTGGCTTAGGAGCCAAGTTTTCCACAGAAGGTATTAAAAATCCAAAAATTTGGAGCAAAGCTGCCCAGATCAAGTGGACAATCATAGCCAGTCTGAATCACTCAATATAGATATACAACTCCACTTTCAAATCCAATACATTTAACTAAATAAAAATGCTTCATAAGATTCACTACATGATCATACTTTGTAACACGGCAAGAGAGGAGGGAATGCCAGGCAGAGTGCACATTAAAAAGGCCAATTTTTTTTGAGAATCAAGGAAATAAAAAAAATATTGAGAAAACGATTGAAACGAGATAAAATTATCTAGTTATCAATAAAATAATAAACCTTTTAAAACTGTGGTAAATAAATTACAATTTAGATTGAACATAATTACACTACGTAACATGGCAAGTGAGGTGGGAATGCCGGGCAGAGCACACGTTAAAAAAGTCAATTTTTTTGGGAATCAAGGGAATAAAAAAATATTGAGAAAACGATTGGTACGTGAAAAAATATTATCTAGGTATCAATAGAATATTAAATATTTTAAAACTCGTAAACAAATTACAATTTAGATTAAACATAAAAATTTTAATTTCTTTTTCTTTAAAGAATTATTATATTACTCTTTATTTTCTCTTGTTTATACTGGGTGAGTGTGACAAACATTATTTGATATGTGAAATATTTTGAAAATGAGATGTAAAGGCTTTGAGCAGTCTGTTAACCTCAGCTAAAATTTTTTCAAAATTACCCAAATAAAAGGCAGTTGTTTTTTATCTGTACACATCTTGTTCAAAAACTAAAGGGTTGTAGATTAACTCTAGTTGGTTAGGATTTAAATCACAGAGATAGATATTCCATATACAATTACAGAGAAAGAATGTTTAAAAAAAATTTTTTTTTTTTTTAACAAGAACCTTTCAAACTTGAAAGCATACCGCTCTCTTTGGCATTATTCGCAAAACGAGAGGAATGGGGATATACAAGTTCACAGTTCACAACTCAATCAAGTGAACATTTATCAATGCAAATTGTAAGTATAATCTGTGAAAGAACTGTTTAAGAAGCAAAGGCCGCGAACAAAAGTGCAACAAGATGAAAATCTGGTGACAAAAGAGAATGTTGTTAGGTAACATCCGATGGAAGAGTAACACAAATTCATCACGCAAAACTTTCAGGGAGGGGGGGCTGTAAAGTGGGGGACACAACGTAATACACGAGATAAAACAACATAAATTCAAGTCGCCTGTTTCTCCCCCAAGATACCTCCTTTCTCCGGTAGTTGGTGAAAGGAGCATAGCGAAATTTGCGTGGTCAGACGAAAGAGCAGGCCTAATGGCCTGAGTCTTGCCACGTAAAATAAGGCATAATTTAATTCAATTCAATTTCAAAACAAAATGAAAGAAAACATGATAAACATGAAGATGATAGTGTCAAAAACCATGATAAGATGATTATAAGATACAAGGAAATAGTGATAGCTCAGACAATACTAAGTTTTAACATTCTCATCGTAATCGAAAGAAGAATCATTTCCAATTAATCAATTAATTAGTTAAAAAGTAACAATTGATTACAAGGAAGGAATTTTAATGCGAGATAATAAAAAAGTACCATTTTTGAATATTTAAAGACAAATAAAAGAGTTTGAAACGTAATTCAAAATAAACTGTAGCTGAAACAATACATGAGAATAACAATTAAAATCTTAATTATTTTTGTCTATTCCTTTTACATTCTTGCTTATTACAATATTGAAAGACAAGGTACAAATACTTCTGACATAAATAGGACTTCAGTATATTTTTAAGTAAGTGTACAGTTACAGTGAATTTCTGGAGCTGAATTATTGGTTCACTATATCCGATGAAGACAAAATTAAATGGAATTTTCCCATAACGATTGATTTTATTAATATAGAGATACAGCAAAATACATTAACTTGAAAATTTCAATATCGTAATTTGTCCTTAAAAAAAAATTATTTCCAATTGTTAGCTTTGTACATTTTTCATTAGCAATTTCTCTGAATCCTTCTCCAGAATTCATGCCCCCTCCTTACTTGATTTTGCATTGTCTTCAGTGTCTAAGTAGCGTATTGCAGAATTCACACCCTTCAATGCCTCTTTCACAGTTGGAACACCATCCTACACTCAGAAGACGATTTTACTCGCCTAATTACATACGAGATGCTTTTGGCAGTGGGATGGTGCAAACTACTAACGAAACTGAGCGATTTTCCGTGTGGCACAGCGGATATTGCCAGGCTGTGGCATTTGCATGCTTCCTGTTGCCTACGCAAAACTAGACGTGCTTTGCCCTGTGCAGAATATCAAGTAACACCAAGCTTGAAGCTTGAAACCGAAGCAAGTAATCATGCATGCTGCGATCAGTTGTAGGCCAAGCAGGACACAGCCTTTTTTTCCATAGAGACACAGTGGCATAAGGTCATCAGTAAGGTCCCCATTCTAGGTCCGCTACCTTCATCCCAGTTCTTCGATAATGACCTTTCGCCAACGATATTTTTCCAAGCTGCCTAGTGTTGGAATTTGTGGCTCTGAAGTGATTCATTTTTTCCAGGAGGGAATTAATTTGATGTATATTGTATTTCCTATGTTCACTATGGCCGAGGTTCAGGTTAACCGAATCTTCTTATGCTTATTTGTAATGCAAGTGAAACGAGACCAGCGACTTTAGCTCACAATAACCAAGCTATATCCACGATAATCGCTACATGTTTCACTATATCCAAGTTCACTCCAGCCAGAGATAACTGCATAAAGCAAAAAGTTTACTTACTAAGAATAAAAAATAAAAGTATAAAAACATGTGTTAGGGAAAGAAAACAAAAACAAAACAACAAAATCATACCAATCCTATTATCATTGAAGTTTACTACATTTATGAATACGAGCTGTATTTATTAATTAAATAAAATTAATATTTCATCTTAATTTGATAATTATATATGAATAAAAAATTCAGCAAAAATTGAGGTGGGTGGCATCTCTGTAACACTTTTTGTGTGAAAACTTACTTTTTAAATAACATTAGAAGAAAAAGGTAATAAAGTTCACGAAAAAGGCATTTAAATTTTAAATGCTGCACATTTGTGCTAAAATAAAAATTGGTTATAATTTTTGTGCCCAGAGCATAACAATGAATTACTTAAGAGTTATTCATCAGGGTAAAAACTACTGAAATGCTTATTCAGAAATTGCCACCTTCTACTCAAGCCCGACTCTTAGAATATACTTATTATGCCTTTTCAATTAAATATATCTAAAAATATTTGAAAATAGTACATACCACACCGATGTGGCACATTAGCACAGCACTCTGGGGATTGATTGACAATGATTTCTTAAAATGCAACTCTGCCAACAGATATCTCTCTTGTTTGGAGTAAATTGTTCCAATGCCATACCTAGGAAAAGGAAAATGTTCATATTTTCTATTCGTTTCAAAATAACAAATACAAAAATATGTTGATAACTTACCAAGCATTGTAGTGCCTAGAATCAATTCTTATCGCACTTCTAAAGCAACTAAGAGCTTTGTCTAACTCTTCAGTAGTAACATATTCATGTCCCAGTAACGTGTATGCATAAACAAAGGAAGGATCTACCTGCAATCACAAAGAAAAAATATGAATTTACAGCCAATGAATAATCACAAAATACAATTATTTAAAAAATATACTGGCAAGCTACTAATGAAACTGAAAAATAGACAATAATGCTGTTTTAAAATTACAAGCATTTCCAATACAACTTCCAATACTCAATTCCTGATAATTAGGGAATGGAATTAATTGTAATAAAAAATGCAAAATATGTACATGCACATGTATTTATTCAAAAATATTTAATAAAAAATAGAAAATATGTAAAATAATGGTAGTGTTTAAAATTGCCCCTTACAGGTATTTCCAAATTTTTGAACACAAAATATCACTAAACCAATCTTAAAATGGATTCGGAGATGCTGAACAAACTTTACACCTCTGTAGAAGTAATTAGTTTACATCAAATACAAAATATGTACATAGAACATAGAAAGTTTTCAAGAAACACAAAAGCAGCATTACTGCTCAGTGACAGAACAGAGGGATGGTGGTAAGGAGACAAAGCTCCACACTAAATCCAATACTGTTTACATTGCCTTTTCAACGAATCACTGCCCAAGGTTTGAATTCCTACATAGGAATATTATCTATACTACCTAGTGCATAATAAGGTTGAATTCAGCTGCTGTCTGGAGAGAATTCTAAGTGGTGGCTGCTCTAACTGCTCTAACAAAGCAGGATCTTAACAGATGGACCATAGACTACATGCGATCTTCCCTTCCTCAATCTTGGGCCCTCATCTCCCGTTTCACGTTCACTTACATACTACCAGGAGCTTGGGCATTTTCCCAATTGTTGATTTGCTCTGTTAACAGTTGACTGTATATCATCTTCTAGAGTACAAAAATGTACCTCCAATTATAAAATTACAATGATTTTAGTTCATTCAGAATGCCAAGCAAACACGAAAATAGGTTATGAATACAGGAATGTTGTATCCCTAAAAATATTTATTTATAGGGAAATTCATTCCCTACTGATAATTATTGGATCCAATACCTTTCATCCTATTTAAAAACTGCCTCCTAAAATCATCACTTTGAGAAGAACCTACACAAAATCAAAACCAGAAATATTAAGAATGTAGGCAGTCTTTGTTAATTTGAAAATTATTTCACAGCTACACTACAGTTCACAGAAAGTTACGAAAACTACAATATACTCCTATAACCATGCATATCTTTGCCATATTATTAGAAACTGATAGTGATGATGAAGAAACTGACTCTATCCTACTAAACACTTCAAGCATCACTTGAAAAATGCAAACAATATCTATGTGACTCATTTCCAATGCTCACGGAAATAAAAAGAAAATTATGGAGCCCTGAATATGTGAGAGGTGTCCATGCCATGGATTCCTAGGAACTTAGATGGGAAAAACAATCATCAATGAAAGAGTTTAGATTTTAAACTTAAGAATAGGTGTAACTCTGCCTATTTACTCACTCTGTGGACCACTGAAGTACCACACACAGTGCATCACTTCAAATGACACAGGTGATGCCATGTGATAGCAAAGCTCCATAGGTCGCCCACCATTAAATCATTGCTATTCATGTGCAGCATTAAGAAACACCTTTATATATATATATATATATATATATATATATATATATATATATATATATATATATATATAATTCTTAGTATTGCGATGTACAGGTCCTGTCGTCACCCGCGACCTCATTTTGAATCGCGTTCTTTTCATAAAACGCAGTTTTTGTAAGCAAGAAGGCTGTTCCTACGGCCCTCTCTTTGCTTCTAGAAAAGGAGACAAATACGTAGGTATTTATGACTCCTTTTCAGGTCAAAGAGACGTCAGCTCGCCGAAGAGTCGGCCATGTGCCAAAAGCTACCCCGCCACCCGCCTGCGCCCACGCGTCGTCCGGAAGAAAATTTATTTTTTTACGCGTATACCCGTACATTATACGGCGCCTCAAAGCAACATCATCTTCGTCAATCGTGCCCGTCCCGCGAACTACATCATGCGCATTAGCTCTCTAATAATTGCCGTGAAGTTTCTTTAGCACGGGCGGAAAGAGACGCGACGCCCCCCATAGCTCTTTACAAATCATGGTAGAAAGAACATGTACCCTCCCCAAAGCACCCTCCGTGACACTCAGTCGCTTCCAATCCCAGAAGAATGTAAGCAGTAGGCGAGAGCTTCCCTGGACGCATAGTGTTACTTTAACAACCGTGGAGACCCATGCACACAAAAGCAATGTTTGCGCACTTCCGAGACAGACATGTGCAGAAGACGAGAAAAAGAACGCGGTAAACAGTCAAACAAGCGCAAGAAATCGGTGGAAAGTTCTAGAGCTAGGCCACGTGAAACGTCGGCAGCGAATTCGGAGATTAATCGCCGACGCGAGTACCGCGTTGCGGAATTGCAAAAATTCAATTGAGTGAGAGACAAAATTGATATTGGAACAAGACTGAGCGGGAATGCAGGCTTACGAGGTGGGAGCTCGACAGACAAAATCGAGTCTCACAGACGATTCAGAGACTTCGAATAGAAGAGACGCACCATTGACTTTGACAAACAGACGCAGTATTGACTTTGAGGAGAGCAGGAGAAATTGACTTGGAGCGTATCAGAATTTAGCCAAACGAAACTGTGATCTTCATGTCATTAATTCAACTTGTCCAGCAAGCTTTCGCCGCTTCGCGATCCGAACTGTCGGTGATTGCCTGCTACGCTTGACTACACCTGAGACAACGCGGACGCAACAATTACGTCATCACACGAACTTCGGCGCCGATACCGGGAGACCAACGGATCGTCCCGTCACGGTGCAGGGAACCTTGCTGCTCGCTAGCGCCGCCAAGCCCAGCCTTCGCTCTCGAGGGTTAACGACTCGGCACGGCAACCCCGCCATCAGCGCAGCACCTTTGCGCTGTACGAAGGACGCGCCAGCTTCATTCACTACTAGTCAGTGCGTGAATGGGTCCTACCATCCTTCATTGGCAACAACTAATCCATCAACTGTGAGTGCAGTAACTAAATTGTAATCACGAGATGCGCAGAATGCCAGGTGTTGTGAACGTTCCAGAACGGATTTATTAGACTTATAGAACAGATTGTTGAACAATCTAGAAAGATCATCGAAATGAAAGTACATTATAATTTGATATCAAGTAATTTAAAGTTTAAGTGAAACATTGTATATGCACAAAATTCAGAAATAAATTTATTGAAACTTTATTCGGCAGTACATGATGAGCATACCTGATCTTAATTTTTATTGAAAATTCTAACCCAGGGAGACAAATCCATGAAGATAGTCTCGGCTCTATAGGGAGCTTCCATTCAGGCCTTCGTCAGCTGTCGAAGATCGGCGTGAAAAGGGTAAATGATTGTGACTCGCCTGTCGAGGACGCCTGGCGCCCAACCCTGGCAGAGCGATTACGAGGGGAGATCGTTTCATTGGGTCATATGAATAAAAATGAGCACTTTCTCAGGAGGTCTTGCTCCGGAGCAAAGTGAGTCTACTCCGCGGCACTGAGCAAAAGTTCCATTTCGTATGAATAAAAACTTCGTATGTCTGAAGAACTAACTCGTGTCACGTGAGCATTTGCTCGTCGTGAACAAGTGATAGTGCATGCTAAGAGTTTTAAAAATTGGATTCTTGACCAAATAGGTTACATACGTTACGCGCTCATTTCTGCGGAATAAAGAGCAATGTTTTGTTGTCTCGTTCTTTAAATTCGAATATGAGTAGCAGTAACGAAAAACAGGCGCCAGAAGCCAAGCTACTTTTTGCCGAAATGCTAAGCGAATATGAAACTATTTTTGATAAGAACCAGCCTTCGAAGGTACGCTGTGGCCGAAACGTAACAAAAGTTTGAAAAAACAGTACCCCAAAAAAAAAAAAACCAGTAGAAAAGAGCGATGGCCAATTAACATAGAGGATATGCAATATGAAAACGCACATTAAAGCAAACGCCGATAAAAATCGTACCAACCATACATTGTTCTTTTCGAATCGGCAAAGATTCTAATAGTCTACATCACAGATTCACCTATCTGTATTGTTTTTAGTCGCGCTGCATCTGGCCATATCTCAACACACGTTAAAAATTCGGCCAATTTAACCTTACCTTTCAAATATAGACTGCCTACAAGGGCCATATCAAACGTTTGGAGCAAGTGCTCACTTTTGAGAGGAAAACGCTTAACTTTATTCATACCAATCTGAGCATTTGCTCGCCAGTACAGTATGCTCAAGTCAGGAGGCACTCCAGGACTGAGCAATTGCTCACCCACTTCATTCATACGAAACTGAGTAGGATCTCCGAAACTTGGAGCAAAGAGTAATTGCTTACTTTTATTCATACCACCCATTATGACGAAAGAACTGTTGAATTGTTCGTTTACTTTGATATTAGATGATTCTTTTTGATAAAATATTTAGTTTATTGCAAAGTTATATAAGAGTATTTTATTTGCTGTTCTTCAGTAGCTTGCAACCTACATTTAGGACAAGTATTTAGTCTAGTTCTGCTCAGCAGCGTTTTTGCTGCTGTAGGCTACTAGAATCTCAAAATTAGCATTAGCATTAGCAAGTGCATGTCATTAACGAGAACTAATTTAGAGTAATTTCATTTCAAAAAAATTATCTTCAATATTGTAGTTTCAGGAAGATGCTGAAAAAAGTAAACTTTGGCAATTTTCGAATATTCACAGATTTCAGTGAAATTCAAACCTGCACCACTTACATATTAGTGTACTTTCATAGCTCTATTCAAGAAAAAAAAGATAGAGAATAATTTGCAGCCAATTTTTGGGGAAATTTTGAAAATGGCAATGAGGCTTCATCGTGAAATTATCGTTGAAGCTACTCCCAAAAAATAAAAAATATATCTTTCAATTTCAGGGGGCGGCAACATCAGCCAAATTCCTCAGGGAATATTAAGTTTGGTGAAAATCCTGTGACTGGTCGAGGCCTTAAGTGTTGTTCACAAATAGACGGGCGGATGGATGGATGGATGAAAGAATGGATGGATGGATGAATGGATGGATGAAAGAATGGATGGATGAAAGAATGGATGGATGGATGGATGGATGGATGGATGAACGGATGAATGAATGGATGGATGGATGGATGGATGGATGGATGGATGGATGGATGGATGGATGGATGAAAGAATGGATGGATGGATGGATGGATGAAAGAATGGATGGATGAAAGAATGGATGGATGGATGGATGGATGAATGGATGAAAGAATGGATGGATGGATGGATGAAAGAATGGATGGATGGATGAACGGACGGATGAATGGATGGATGGATGGATGGATGGACATACCAATATTTTGAAAAGAAGGAAAAGGAAAACACTTCCAAAACACATACATACGTATTTTTGTCAAAATTGCAGCTCCAATTTTTTCCTCAGCATTACATAAACATCATATACATGAAAGCAAACACAAATATTGGGCAAGATGCAAGACAGTACACATCATCAACAACAGAGCCTAGCAAGTTCCTGACCTTTTGAAGACATAATTTGATGGTCAGATACAAAAACAAAACAATTATCAAATTACTGTTTATTAAAGAACAGTTTTAAAGGAGCCATGTCATATCCCAGAGATACTAAGCATTACTAATCACTTGCTACTCTCCTTCCAGTAGTACAGGTGCACATAGTGACTATTGAAATACAGGATATAGAGTGGACACCACTATGTACTCACTGTTATTATCATTCGGCTACCATCATCGTTCTAATGATATCCAGCTCAGATTGATATTATAACATTAAGAAACATTGTTTATTGTGATTAGAATTCATTTTATGTCATTATATTGAAACAATATCATTACTTGCAGTTTTGAGTCCTCATGGGTCCCATCACATGAAAGATCATAAGCAAAAATTATTAGATGCTCACATACAAAAAATCTTGTGCACTTGCCTACTGAATATGACAAAAAATGAATTTCAGAAATGCATGGCTGTAGAGAACATCACTATATCTACTAGACAAATAAAAGACGACACATGTAAAGCCATTACTTCTTCAGATTCAATTCTGTAATGTTTCAGGAGATATTTGTCATCAAGCTTCAGTGACAAAATGCAATGCTTGAAGGATGTTTAATTTCGTTTTTTGAAGCATCTTCAAGCATCCCTCTACCTATCATTACTGTTTACGTACGCGAATTGAATTCGGCTGTCCGCACGCCGCTTCTACGCCCTCCGCGCGACGACCTCGCGCTTTCTTTTGTCAAGGGCCGCCTTTCACTCAGTGCGGCCGCGCCGTGGATACCTCGCCACCCAGGACCACCCCACTTCGTTAGCGGAGGCGCGGGCTACTTCAAAACACTAGTTCCCAGAAGCTGACAAAGATATTTGTCGGCGAAATGGAGTGCAGGTTTTATGACTTCATTTGCCTGCTACCCACAGCTGAGGATGCGGCCCGGCCCTGTCGCGCACCACGCCACCTAGAAGCTTATTTCTCGGGAACCCTTCCCGCAGTGGCTCAGAGAGCCCCCCTCCACTTTAGACCAGCCTCCATCGCCACGCTTCGCGGTAGCCCCCCCCCCCTCCCGGTAGGGAGGGGCGGTTTCTATAAAGTTTTGTGATCCACCGCGCCTCGCCCCAAGATATTTTGCTTCAGAGCTCAGATGCCAGATACATTCAGGGCCGCTGCCCATTAGCGTATGATTTTCCGCGACGCAGCGTGTGAGCTCCCATGCTCTACGCCGGCAGTCGGTACTTGCGCCGTGCCGCAAGGCATCACACCGCTCGCAACTAATTAGGGCTACAGGCACCCATCAGCGTGCGTATTTTACTATGAACAAAATTGTGTGATTTAATAAACGAAGTCAAATGCGAGAGATAATGCCTCTTGGAAATAAAATTAATCTAAGTTACGATCTTAAAGTAAAGAGAACACCAAACAATAACTTACTTTACTATTTACAAATTGTTATTTTATTATATTATATCACTAGGTTTTTAGCATTTATTAAATTAATATTTAAGCAAATTTTGCTTCTTCATTATCATTCGGCCGATCCTGTTATTTCCTCTTTCTCCTTCATTATAGTAGCCCTTTGGCTACATCGTCGAGCTACCGGAGGCCGATGTGTGTGCTGTGCGCGCATATATTTGCATTAGAGTTCACGCTGTTGGCTCATCACCGTGCGTGACGCCATGTGACAGGTGGGTACGAGGTGAGTACCGCGTCTGCATGCGCTCGCTTGACACGGACGCGTGGTGCGCACACAATTACTACAACTTTTCGTATTAGCTTTAACTTATAACTCTTGAATGGATGATATCCATGTTCAGTGGCTATAGTTGACTAGCACAGTTTGGTGGCAAAAATACAACTTAAATTTCGTAGTCCACTACTGTCTTTCGTATGAGCAGCACACTGATCAACGAAAACAATTTTTCTGTTATTTTCCCCCATCTGCCTATCTAATTGTAAAAGAAAGTCTTCAAAAATTCTTCCAGTCATCCAGAGTGGTTGGTTGATTTGCCTTGTATTTCTTGGAATAGTTTCAATGTTTTGAAAACATTGGGGGTTCTGAAACTTACCGATAACTAAAGGAGGCAATTTTTCGCTTCCGTCGGCATTACATGCCAGTTGATTTAGTGCCTCCATGACATGGGCCCCCTTTAAAAGCCAATTGTTTTTTGGGCTGGAGATTGAAGGGCATGCCAGTTTCGTCTGCAGGGAAAATATTCATTTTATAGCCTTCAGTTAGCTGATGAATCTGCTGTTTCCAGTCTCAAACGGTAGCTGAATTTACACTTGCACATTCTCCAGAAGCAGTTTTGTAAAGTAGATTCTTATGCCTTTGGAAGCGGTCCAGCCAGTCATTGGACGCCTTGAAGTCTTAGACGTCCTGCCACAAATAGAGCCTTATCTTTTGGATAAGATTCATTAAAGGCTAAATTAGATGTTCTTGCTTGCTTAAATCAATTCGCAAGGGTAGTTTCCAATTCTGCCATCAGAAAAAGTTTGTAATTTTCGCGACTTCGAAAATGAGGGGTCGCATCTCAGGCAACACGTTTAAATTTGCTCATGCTGTTTTACTATTGAATTCAAAAGGGTTACACTCAAACCAATTTTGTCGGCGAGGTCTACTCTCTTCCCAACGATAGCATCAACCTCTGAATACACGAATTTACGCAAAGGTTTTTTCTTTCTTCGATTTATTAATATCTATAGTCAAAACAAACAGTTCCTCTTCACTTTTTGGACATTCAGATTTATTTATACATATACATAATATGATTAAAGTTTTCTACACTGTAATCTGTGTAGCGTTTCGGCTACACCTTGTAGCCATCTTCAGACATTGATTATTTTTAAAGGCACATTAAAAAATGGATTATAATGCCGTTCGAAATTACATATGTATCATTTGTATGACATTTTTAAATATAAGTTGACAGAATCTTACCTTTTTTAAAAATAGAGTTAAAATACAATTGTACCTATTCTAAAGTATTTACATTGTTTACAATATTATATAAGACATTACTGTGAGCGTGCGTAATTCTGCTGCTCCTTCCAGTTAGCCGCCCATTTTTTAAAAAGTGGACACTGTACAAGCCAAGTAAGTATTTCAACCGTCAAGGAAAAGGGGATAATAAGGAAGAAAGAACTAATTTTGATTGTTAAAACGTAAAAGGCAGGTTGTAAATTCCAGTGAAGGCACTGGATCATAGTATTTAAAGTTTTATTCAGTTTTATATACGTTTCTGATGCAATGCTCGTGCCTTTCCGCGGTTTCTGTCCCAGAGTCTTTACTTGCCCGAAATCCGTAAGTCCTGTGTCAATTTAATGCCAAACTACTTTTCGACGAAATTAGCGATAATTGCGGGTACTTTTGTATCGATTTAATACATACAGACTCCTCACTGAGCATGTATGCGTTATAGGAACGTTTTCTGGATGGAAATATCGGAGATATGAGTGATTTTTCCTGCGGCGCCCTCAGCCGTACCAAGCATTTGAAAGCATATTGAACTGTAGATTACCGTTACTTTTTAGATTGTGTAATTTATAGTGACAATGGTGTTTTCTTAGTGATTCCATTCGTAGCTGAGTACCATACGTAGCCTTGTTTACCGGTAACAGCGCCATTTTCAAAGACGACAATAGAAATAGCACGATGTTGGAAGGCAAGTCCGATGCATCGCGGCCTATTACTGTTACTTGCAAAAAGCGGAGTGGTGAATCTTCGCGATAGCCATTAACCGTAGCTGTATTTAGTGTAAATCCCGCCTTCTCTTCTAACTAATCCCTTCTATAAAAATGCTTTCCTTCTAGCGAGCGAGTGGAGTGGTGCAGTGTTGCCATCGCACCGCGTGCTCGGCGACGTGGCTGACGGCGTTGCCGCCTGGCCAACTTGGTGCGCTTGCTGAGACTTTGCTGTAGGTCATTGGCATGCGCAGTTACCATTTGAAACGCTTGCATGACCTCTGTCCCGCCGAAACCATACCCTGTCTGCCGTATAAGCAGAACATAGACAGCAGTAGTGTAGTGTAGTGCGTCCTGAAGGTAAACGAGACCAGGCACTGATGTCACGATATTTTCTTTGTTGCATCGCTGTCGCATGTTTCTTGCCCCGAAGTGGCATATATCCCCATTGACCTTTGCCATCAAGTGACCTCTTTTCATACATCTTGCCCCTAGGGCCCCTTTTTGCCACCCAGTGGCATATGCCAGTGACCTTTGCCCCAGTGACCTTTGTTACCCTCAGACGACTGCGCATTACGTGCTTTTCAATTGTTCTTTGCCTCTGCACGGGTACCATAGTCTTGAAGGAACTCAAGTGTCCAGTTCAGATGCTTGGTACACCTGTAACTGTTGCGGTACGTGCAAGTTTGGAAGCTGTACTTTAGGCTTCGATATCTAGCGAGCAAACTGTTACGGAGGGAGGAATATGCTAATTGTTGCAAGTAATAAGGGAGGTGAGAGAAACAAGAGGCTCTTTTTAACCTCGAGAAGATCATTGAGCTTCTAGTTTCTTCAACCTCGTCGCAATGTACAAGGCGAAATCAAGCAGTTAGCCCGTGTAATTCGCATATGTTTCTATAACGTTGCGGTTCACGAAAGAGAACCGCCTGTCCCAGATCCCCAGTGTACTAGTAAGGAGTCCGCCAATGTGGTGTTCTCCAAGAAGAATAGACCCAAAAAGTTCTAGGAGAAAGTAAAGTCAGAAATTGTCTGGCAACCAAGGGTGGAGGATTCACCCACTTGTGAAAGGAGACCAACTGAGTCTGGCGATGAACCCGAGAGAGAATTAAAACAGTTGAGGCAAGGAGGTAGAAACCATCGCACTCCATTTCCAAGCGTCGGGATGCCTTGTTGGTGAAAGCCAGAGCGAGGGCGACGTACGCGGAAATTTTGCGACACATGAAGGAATCCCCGGATCTTGAACTGCGCCTCAATGTAGTTGAAATAAGAAAGAGGCACGTAAGACCTGCTTTTGGAGATGGGAGTCGCGTGCTGCTCGAAGGCAGCGCAGTTTCAGACCATAGTGGCCGATCATCTGTAAGGATAAGCGGAGGTAAAGACATTGTCAAGTGAGGTTCTCCTGGAGATTAAAGATCTGGATGAAGTTACGACAAAGAAATTAAGGACTTAGAAAGACAGCTGTAGGGAGCCAAGGACAGGGAAGTAATAGTTAAGTTCATTCGCATCAGCTATGTAGGCACTCAAACCGCCGTGATAACACTTCCGGCAGATCTAGCCCGAAAAGCGACTTGAATGAATAAAATTCGGATTTGCTGGGTTCGGTGTCGCATTCGGGAGAACATAATTGCTACCAGGTGTTACAGGTGCTGGGCTTTTGGACAGCTGGCAAGAAACTAAAGGGCCTGATAGGTCCCGATATTTTGTTGATACCTGTATTAAGGCCCCCCTAATTGTTGCCTCTGTCAAGGAAAAGAGATTCATGCAACCGGTAGCCATAAGTGTTCCAATTACCAAAACGTTTCATGGAAGACGGAACGGAGTTGGAGAAACGGTAATGAGGGTCCTTCAGCTCAACCTTAAACATTGCGAGGCGGCGCATAACCTTAGCCAGACGGGGCGCGAGCTGAAGATAGACGTTGCGATCCTGTGCGAGCAGTATATGAATATAAACGGTCTTCAATGGACGCTTCTTCGGACGCGACGAACCGGGCTGCGGTGTGGATGTGGTAATGGTCCAGTCCAGAAGGTTACGCAAGCCCCAGGGGTTGGATTCACCTGGATAATGGGGTTCGGCATACATTTTTAAAGCGTTTATGCTGCACCTAGTGCATAGTTTGAGTATTACTCGATAGATTGGATGATGCAAGAGAACGAAGACCTCTTATTGTTGCTGGGGATTTTAATGCATGGGTCTCTGAGTGGGGCAGTAGGGTAACAAACCAACCTGTATAGCCTAGTCCTGTTACACGTCTACCTCTGCAACACAGGTATTAGCCCGAGCCAAGAATGGTCGCAGCTCCATCATCAACTTGACATACGCGTGTGATAGCCTTCTAGGCCGATTACGGCGCACGAGGTTAGCGATCATTCTACACATAGCGACCACCAGGCTATTGTACATGTCAGTGATAAATGTTTTGCAAAGAATAGAAGAGCAACTTGGAACCACAGGTCATTCGATCACGATTCTTTCGCTCTCATAATGACGAGGCAACGTTATGCTGGTCGGAAACTCGGAGGATATGGCGGGAACTGTAACGAGCAGGGTCTTTGAAGCTTGTGATGCATCAATTGGATTGATGACTTATTTTACGTGGCAAGACTCGGGCCATTAGGCGCGCTCTTCCATCTGACAGAGAAATTTCGCTACGCTCCTTTCACCAACTAGCGGTGAAAGGAGGTATTTCTTGGGCGGCGAAACATGCGCTTTGAATTTAACTCTGAGGCTTCATTTAGGCTTGAGGATCTTTTACATGCATATAAATCTACGTCAAGTCAATCGCGTAAAGCCTCAGGAAAGGCCGACCTCCGGCGTGTTGCGGAGTGATCCGGTCGAGCGGTCTTAATAGCGACATTTACCACGACTATTGGAGATTGCGGAACTTTGCAGAGTGCTACCGCACTCGTAGTTTGGCGCAACGCAGATGGGTCGCCCAAATTATGACACTGAAGGAGACACATGGGCGCCTGAAGAGGTTCCTCAAAAGCCATTAAGATCAGCAAGAATCGCTGCTGGAGAGAGCTAAGCAACAAGGTGGATGCTGGACCCTGCGGTCGTCCATATAAGGTGGTAACGGTCAGGCTCAAGGCTCCTTCGACTTGCCCTGTCTTCTCAAAGATAGTTGCGAAATACGATGCGAGCGTGCGAACGAGGCCTCTGTCGTTGGATGCAACAACGGCTGGTCCTCCTTCCGATAGGCGAAAAGCCTCCTAGCGACCCGTCAGCATATCGGCCTGTATGTTTACTGGATTCTGCAGGCAAGGTGTCGGAGCGGGTCATCTGCCAACGGATTGAAGCCGACACGGAGGAACCCCAGGGACTGTCAGATAATAAATTTGGCTTCAGGACTGCGAGATCCACAGACGCAATTACAGTCGTCGACATCGTACGCAATGCTACTGAAGGCAAACTACAGAGAACAGGCACAAAGACGTTTGGCGTTATTGTTACCCTCGACGTCAGGAACGCATGTGGAGTTCCACACTTGCTGCGTTAAAATGCCTGTGAGTTCCGTATTACATTATAAAATAGTGTACTTTGAGGAAAGGACCTTACTGTACGAAACGGAGACTGGAATAAAGACCTATGGCATCTCGTGTGGTGTTCCGCAACGCTCGGTACTTGGCCCGCTGTTGTGGAATATATATGACTCCGTTTTGAAGTTCCAGCTTCAGGAAGGCGCAAGGGCTATTGGATTTGGTGACGATGTTGCAGTGGTAGTGGTCGGCAAATACACTGAAGAGGTCACGCACGTTGCAAATGAGGCTGTGGCTGCGATCCGGCGAAAGCCAACGTAGGTGGGGCTCCAGATGGCCCAAGCATTAAAAAGAGGCTATCTTGGTGACAAGCAGGAAACTGAAGGAGGGTATAACTCTCAAATCTAGGGGGCAGTAAAGCAGTCTTCCAGCAGTCACTAAGATACTTAGGAGTTCAGATTGACGCATGCAGGCTGTACTTCGACGAGCACTTACGTGTATAGTCTACACGAAAATGTCCCGCAAGGCCTCCGCCTTAGCACGAATTATATCTAACATTGGAGGTCCCAGGCAAAGTAGCCGGAAGCTACTGTCTAGCGCGGTGAACTCTATTCTACTCTACGCATCCCTCATTTGGGCTAATGCCTTTGGGATCCGGTCGTACGCCCCGCGGTGCGAAGTCAAGTCCGCCTTGAAGGTGCCCCGGCATTCCGCATGGTATAATATGACACAGTGTATGATAGCTGACATGCCCCCTACAGACCTCATGGCACAAGAAAGGGCCAGGCTCTACAGGTGTAAGCGAGAGAGAGCTACAATTAGGAGCGCCATCATGAAGGTAGAGACGTGATAATGACTAGTGGCAACGGCGATGCACTGGTAGATATTTCGTCTCATTCCAGACGTAACGATGTGGACTCAAAGGAAACACGAAGACGTGGATCATTATTTGACCCAGTTGTTAATGGCGCATGGGTGCTACCGTGTATACCAACTCCGTTTCCGGTTGGACGATGACCCCTCATGCCCAATCTAAGACCCATTGGTTGAAGATGTGGAGCGCGTATTATTTCTCGCCTCATTGAGGAGAGGGAAGAACTCCATCGACTGCTCATGCAGGAGGTGACTCCTGAAACTCTCGTTACTAGGATCTGGTGTCACAAAATAATTGGAGTACGGTAGCCACCTATGCCCTAATAGTTTTAAAGCAGCTTCGAGTAGAAGAATGACTGCGAAAGAGTATCCCATGACTTCACTTGGCATAGAGCAATAAGCCTATCTGCCTTCCCGTGATGCAATACCTGACGGCGGTTCTGCAGGAAGGGTTTTTAGTGGGTGGGGGGTGCGTTAGTTATCCAATACTTAGATTCAGAAATATTATGTTTTCCTTACTGTAATAAGCCCTAAAATCCTCCTGCATTACAATAAACATTAAAATACTAGATTATGCTTTATTTAGGCATAAAGAGATAATGTACAGATAGGTTGGTATAGTGGCGAGTGTAAACAAACAAAGCTTCAGAAGAAAGAAAGCTCACAATGCAATAGCATAGTTTAAATCAGGGAGTGGGAATCAAAGTTATTTGTGAAAAAAACAAATGGTGTGTATAGGAGGCATTTTTATAGCCAGATGAAAAAGATTCACCCATTTCAATCGCTGGCAGCCAAGCTGAATACTTCTTCTCTGGTACTTTGCAGATCGGTATTAGATGGAAACGCATGGTGAAAGGTGTCATAGTAAATTTGCAAGGATATAATGTTGAATGTAGGAGGGGAATAGAATTGCTTTTAAATATTACTCCGTTTCTGTCATATTTTCAATTTTTCTTTTTCTAACGGGTTCATCCCATTTATTGAAAATAAATAAAATAAATAAATCATTATTATTATTATTGGAATAATTAAACAATAATTTAAATAATGTTAATGTGTAGCAGTTTTGTGGATTGAATAGAAAATGAATATGGGTATGTAAAGGTAATTTACATTAGGGAATAGATCGTAGCCATTTCATCCCTAGCATGTTTTATTTATGAACATTATAAAGTATCTCTGTGAGGCACCTGCCAGAGCTGTAAGATAGTAAGTACTGCATATGCGGATAAATTAATTGACAATTATCTGATGAACCAGCAAACAATTTGACATTTCTTTAACAACAGACACCATATGCTAGCACGTTCAAACAAGGTGAAACAGGGAATATCACTGTGGTGACTGAAGAGAGAAGATGTGGAACACAGAACATTTTTTTATCTTGAATTCATCTGAGAAGGTCCTGAATGCACATGAACATTCAAAGCAAGGAAACATTTCAAATGATTTGTACAAAGAAAGACTATGATCAGGAGTAATATTCTAATATAAATAGAGCTCATTATGCAAAAGTCATTAATTTAACTGGAAAAACTTGGAAGAAAAGCTGATTAATTATATTAAATTGTAATCAATCAAAAAATTCCTGAAGTCACATTATTAAATAAAAAACATTGAACAGAAGTGGTAGGATTGTTTTGTTATAATAACTATTTACAGTGCTACATCTAGATCTAATTTTCATGCTTCCTTTCACAGAATGAAATTGGAGATTTACTGAGGGTAAGCATGAACAGTATGACCTCTGCGGTTGCAGAAGCTACAATGGGCATAAGCATGTTTGCTGAAACTCTGTAATCTTTTATAAAAGGAAGCATGTAAATCAGGTCTCAAGACACTCATAACTCATTGTCATAATTTTAGTCCCACAAGAAATATATACTAATTGTAAAAAGTCATATTTGATAGTTTCATACTCAATTAGAAACTGAACTCTACAACAAGGTTTAAGAGTCCAGTCAAATGGTGGTAAAAAATAGCAAATAGCAGAAAGTTTGACGAAGTTTTAATATTTGGTTATGTTTTTTTGTGTCACTGAGCATGAAATTCATATTTGCCAAAAAGAATTGTGCTCAGAAACATGACATTTTTATTTGTACATACATTTATTGGATATAAATTCCATAGCATGAATTAGAAAGTGATGGAGGTTAAGTGGAGTGCCATTTTTACAGTAACATCTAGACATATTTTGCATACTAACAGCGAAGCCATTGATCCTAGAAGAAAATCTTGAATGCACAATGCACATATCCCTTCAATTTGGTATGAGGTCAATATTTACAAAAAGAATAGTCCAAGTTATATTAAGATAAAATGGGATAATTCCCATTTTTTGGAATGTTTTTTGCTTATAACACCAAATATTGTGGCGCTCTCATTAATTGAAGAAAAAACTTAGTAACATTACATGAAAGTAATTTTATCTTTGTTGATTTCATAAAGGACCATTATTTACAAAAAATGGACAGCTTTTGGGTGATTTTGAAAAGGGTCTGATTTTTATAATTGTGTGTGTGTGCACTAACAAAAAATTCCTGAGCAAAATTCTTGTTGGCAAAACTGATATTTGTGTCCAGTGATGCAACAAACATATAGAAACCAAATTTCAAAACTACACCAGAACTTTCCTTTATTTTCTACCATATAACTGGACAATTATAGAAAACAATAAAATACTTCATTATAAAGCCATTAAGGTGCACAAAGTGAAAAAAATTAATCCAGTTAAGTACCTGAACAGCTCGTTGGAAGAACTTTATAGCACTATCGTGCTCTTTCTGAAGACTAAAACAATTGCCTGTTGCACACCAAGCTGCAGGAGAATTTCGATCTTGTGAGACAAGGTCCTGAGCCAATGCTGATAGTGCCACTTCCCGTTGCAGATGCCACAATGAAGTACTGTAAAGTTCCATTAACTGCATACGATGAGGTTCTCTTTCTCTAACTTCATTAAAGTATCTGAAAGTATGAATCTCAGATAAAAGATTTCTGTTACAGCAACTTTCCCTTTAAATGTTCAATAAATCACACTATTTTACAAAATCATTCAACAACCCTAAGGTTTCTCTATTTTCACTACAGAATTCCAACAGACTAACAACTGAAGAAGTACTCACTTTACAGCTAGCTGATACTCATTAAGCTCATAATGTGCTCTGCCCATTAATGCCAGCACCCATCCAGTATTATAATGTTGTAGTGGCAAGTTATTAAAACATTCAACTGCTTTTCGACAGTTGAATTGAGCTAAATGGAGGTATGCAGTTCCAAGATCTCTCAATAATGACATCAATCCTTCAGCAGATTGCTTTTGCAGTTGCAGAACCTGCACTACAGTATTTTGAGACGCAGTACCCCCATTTACACTAACCATGCCACTGCCTATAATCTTACTATCTGCAGAAGTTATTGTTTCAGATTTCTCCTTTTCGTTTCGATTTCTTTCATTTAAATCTGTAAAACTGGCTTTGTTGAGATTTGTTTTTGCAATTCGTGATTTTGTTTTTCGAGATGGAGACTTAGGAGTTGCAAATTTACTACGATTTGGACTTTTATTATTTTCCTAGAACAATTTAAGTCATCAAATCAGTAACTAGAACACAATCAAAATGCAAGAACTAGAGAATAAAGCACATACCTTTACATTATAACTATTACTGAACAGACGTGAACTTCGTCTTACGTTCTGACCTGGCTGCAAAGGAGCTGCAGGCGTAGTAGGGCTCTGAGAAGGTACTATATTTGATGTATTACTAGTGTTACTTGACTGACTAAACACTGGTTTACTTTGTTGAAGAGGAGTCTCTTTCCGGCTCATAAATTGCTAAAATCAGAACCAAAACACATTAAAAACTTGTGGCGCTACAACAGCTCATACTTTTTCATATTACTAATACCCAAATAATAACAATAAAAAATAAATACATATTTTAATTCAAACATTTAAAAGAAAACAGCTTGTTGCAATTGAATTCAGTGTATCCATGTTCTACATAAATGTACCAACAATGCACAATGCATATTTTAGCAGTACTTAAAATTATTAGTTTATATTAACGCAAATGAACTGTGGGCTTCATTTTCACCTGTTATTGGTGAGGCATTACAACGGATTGCAACATGCAACAATGACCACTAATGTTTATGGGATACATTCGGCAAATTATCACTGATTATACTTCAGGCGGAAAAATGAAAATAATTTCAAAAATATAATAATTAAATACAATATTGTAATATTCATCAAAACTACTCAATTTCGCTACCCATTACTCTTCATTTCCATGATTTATTATTCAAAACGAAATCAACAATTTGTTTTACAATTTAACTTGATTGAAGACTGCAATTTAAAATAGGTTTTAAATAAATCATAAAAGATGAATTTGTAAATGTATAACAAAAGCTTGACTGTAAAAAACAAAGAAATATGAAATAATATACACGAAATTACACAAAAAATACTCAGAATTACTTAGAATAGCGCCATTGTCTTAAGCATCCCTTTTGGTATCAAAGGTCCCAATTTAATAAAAAAAATGTTGTGCGGTTTGTATGAAAAAATGATTTAAAGAAACACAAATTACCAGTGTGACACAAAAGTTCGCAAAAAATACTTTTTAAAAAATTGAACAGAACCTTATTTGAAGATCTATTTTTGAGGAATACATTTCATTAAGAAAAAAATGGTATCTTCATAATTGTAATTGCAGGAAGATACTGAACAAATTTTTACTTTTTTCAATTTTTGAAAAATCATGGTTTGCAACCAACTTGAGACCTGCATCATTTTCTTAAACGTCCTTCAGAGTATCCAGCAACAAAATTTTATCAATAAGGAAGAGGCTGTTCTCGAGAAGAAAATTTTTAAACAAAATTAAAAATTGCCAAATTTACGAAAAATTGTAGTCTTATTTCAAAATATTTAAGGAACAGAAGGAGAAAATCTCAATCTTTAATATTTTAGCTATAGGAACACATTGAAAAAAAAATTGAATTGTTGCACTTTTTGACAATAAAGCGTTTTCAAAGAACATTAGACCTGCAACATACTCTTAAACGTCGGGTCAAGGAATATCAATCAAAATCGGCTGAATGTTTTAGCTGCTTGCATTGTTCACGGAAAGACAACATATTTTTCATCAATTGATTTTTCAGTACCCAAGACCAACAAAAAATGGATTCCTGCTACACCACATGTTAGAAGATTTTTTCTACATTTAGCATCTAGATTTATCTACTTTTTCGTTGCCAGGGACTTGTAATAATTTTTTTCTGCCGAAAATTCGCTGTTTGTTTGTGCAGCATTACAAAACTTTCTCTCTACTACAATAGTGGTAGCAAGAAAGTAAAAATGAAAGAAAACTGAAATGGCTCCAAGGTGAGGGAAACCGCTATTAACAAATTACTTTCCCTCTAAACAGAAAACAGATTTTGAGATAATACCTTTAAGTGCTGCTTAGACACAAATGACATGTACAACATCTTTGCTCTTATAAAATAGAAATATTTATGAAAGTTGAAAACTCCATCTTTTGATGTCATTGTTCATAAAAAAAAAAATGAAGCAATGTAATGTAATAATAAACATTAGCTATGATTATGCACACAGCTTTTTTTCTTCCCTTGCAAGTTTGAAAATGCTTACAATAAGAAAAAACTTGCAATTTTACATTTTAAGTATATCAATTGGTCACATGGGAAAGTCATAGATAAATGCACAAGTGTACATAATGAGACATGAACTGTTAGCAGTATGTTCTGTAACATTTAAGTGAAATTATCAATTTGCATAAATCTGTACCCCCAAGTAACGACAAAGGAACACCCATAATGTGGTTTAACCCTTTCCAGCCACAAGCTAACAACATGGCATTCAGTCTACTAGTAAACCTACAGCATTTATCCAGTTTCCAAGGCACAATGCTATCTAGAATGGCGGCACGGGGGGGGGATTTAATATACGTATTTCTGTATTTCTAATGTAGTAACAAAACAATATTGTAAATATATTGTTTTACAATATATCAGTGAGTGACCAGTAAAATTCGTGAAGTCCTTTGATATTACGATGTCTTCACCTATATCAATAGGGTGATTCATAGGTCACCCACCATCCATCCATGAATGCTTCCCAAAAAATGTAATTGAAAATGGAACATGCTGTAATTCAAGTTTCCCAATCATCACAGCATCATACAGAGAATTGACTGCTGAGCCTTGAGAACTTGTGAACAAATGAGAGCCCTAAATGCTTACCCAGCCTGATACTGAGGCAGAGTGCAAACAATTAAACAAGATTGAAAATTCACAAAAGTAAGGCTTATAAAATCGAAGATTCAACATCATTTGCTATTTATGCATACTTTTCTCTAAAAAAGAATAATTATGAGCATGCAGTTATTGATGTGCAGCCTATGCTTTGAATTGACTGAAAATTAGAGAAAAGCTTTCAACCCACAAAATAAAAAATTTGGAAGTCCCAAACATAACCTTAAAAATAACAAACTACCAATAAATATTTACTCACTTTTTTAAATTGAGTTACATTGTCGACTGACTCTGGAGACTATCTCAAGTCTCCTTCAGCAAGTTGTACCTACATCCCGAAATATCAATATTTGTCAGAGATTTTCCTAGATCAATGTGGGATCAACATATGAGGAAAGGAATACGCTCATTACACTGCCCTAAGGAAGCGAGGGTGGGGAAGGATCATGTGCAGTCCTCGGCCCATTATATAGGGTGCTGCTCCACCATTACCCTACAAGTGATCAGGGCAACCACAGGAATTGCCAATTAAAGCAACCAACTTTCAAAACTCAATCCCAAACATAACACAAGCTTGCTGACATTTAATACATGCCAGCACCCATCTGATGCCTGCTAACTTCCAATCTCCAGTACTTTTAATCAACGTCAAATAACAATCATTGTGTCAAAAAGGTGCCAAAGGTCCTTTCCCCCTTACCAAAGGTCCCTACTCCCTTTACCATGCACTTCTGGGACAAAGTACTTTAAAGATTTCATTCTTTTTGCTCATGCAAATGATTGGTGAGACTCCTGACTGCAATGATTGACATAAATCCACCTAGAGTTGGACCATCGCAAACTTTCACATGCATTTTTATGTCTCTTGTGGGAAAGGTGGAGAGGGTTACAACAAATCTGTGCAAGGGTTTTGGCATAAAAATGCATTCAGCTCCCACATGCAAACCCACAATTCAAATGTAAGTATTGTTACCCTCTGTTTTAAAAGCTGAGAAGCAGCTTTTCAGAAAACTTCAAATCAAAGTATAGGCCACACATCAATTTAACCACACAATCCTTGGTTCCATTTTAAAATTTTTGACAGAACTACCATAACTGAAGTCAAGAGAAACCCTTAGTTTCTCTGCTTCTTGAGTAAATTCACATGCAAATTCAATACTAATTTGAGAACTCTAGCAAATTAAACTACATGAAAAGTATCTGGGAGCACACATACCCCCACTTGTGCACGAAGGTTGCTCACCCTCTTAGCCAGGCTCTTCTGCTGATCATTGGATTCAGTGAGAGTAGGTGACAAAAAAGCTACTGGCGTTGGATCTCCTGAATTTGGGGTGTCCATCGGTAGAAAACCAAAACTGTTCAAAACAATGAGAAATCATTATAAAAATTTAACATAAGTTTATTATACAGCTAGAAAACAACATTACTGCATGAAAGACAAAATCACAAGTTCACTCAATATAACTCTAGCCACGTTGATATAGACTTCTTTAAGAATTATGTTCATTAGCAAAATTGTATATCTTCCTCCACACACTCCCAAAATATTCAGCAATTTTGAAAGCATATAGTTTCATACAACCCTTCAAATATGCACATTCATAATTATTATTTTGACAAGACTTCTCATATTTATGAATTTTCTGTACTAACAAGGAAGATCAACTCCTTAATATGTTTCACACCAAAAAAAATCAGTAGAGTTTGAACAGGATTACCCCATTATAAAGTACAAGAAACCAGAGGAATATTCAGATACAAAAATTATAGAACTTCCTATCACAATTTTTTCCACAACATTCACCAAAGCAAAGAAAATTAAACAAATATATGATGTCCCACAAATTTTGGGAACTGGTTTGCTTACCCAAAATTAAAAAGCTCTTACGAGGGAAGGGTGTACTTTCATAGAATGTCAGATGCACAAATATATTACCTCCTGTGATAAAGCAAGGTTGTTTTCAAAACAAAGTATTACTGTTAAAGGCACTCCCTTAAGAAAATGAATAAAATTCTTGTGCCACACTGCTCGTAATAAAAAACAAAATGTGCTGTTAATAGAAAGGGAGATATGTCTTTTGTCTTTAAAACTGTTCACATCCTATTTTTCTATGGTAAAATGTTAGTACTGTAATAAATATTTTTAATAATCTTTTACAAATTTGGGCATTATTCAAAATAATAAATAAATATCATGATAATTGCTAACTTCTTGTTTAGAACTAATCTTCTCATTCAGATATACCATTCCCATCAAGTGTTAACTGACAAGTTGGGCAATCTGAATTTCACTTTCATTATACACTATAAAACACTATTCATTATACACTCAAACTTCGAATTAGACATTTCAGAGACATATGTTGGTGCCGACAGTTGTTCCCCAGAGACATACTGTAGTAGCAGCTTTTCTTGAGATGAAAGCTTTGCTTGATACTACCAACTTAGAAAAAAATACACTGAGTAGAGCGATTTATCCACTGAGCGCTTATGATATACATTTATATCACCTAACATAAAAATTTCAACTATCCCAACAGTATGAATTGTAAACTGTTGAACTGTAAAATATCAAAAATATATCATTAAAAGTATTTGCTTTAAATCACCTGCAAAATATTAATGCAGTGTACCAAGGTAAATAAAGCGCAACAACACTGCCTTTGCTGAGGCCCAACTGTCAAGCTCCAGGACATAATGTATAAGAGGGCAAGAGTTCAAAAGTAGACAATTAATCACTAAATACAATGAATATTCCTAGACATGCAAGATCTGCTGAACTCCCATAAGAAAATCTTTCACAGTAAGAACTTCCTACATTTCCAAAATCCTAGGGACATTTGTGGATATAATTAAAAAAAGAGGGAAAATAGTGTGGCATATGCTTAATAACCTCCACACAAGCCACTATGTGGAAATTGACATTTGACCCATGTTCAAAATGTACTTTCTTCCTTCCAGTGATATGAATTTGTCAATTACTTTCATAAGAGCCTTAAAGTGCAGAACTATCAAATAAATTAATTAAAAACAATGTACCTTGGATTAATTGGAGTAATACAACCACCTCCACCAAACATATTTCGAAAACGAGGCTTGATTCTTGTAGGAGCAAGAACGGAAATACCCGAAAGACCAGCTCCACACAATGGCCTTGCCAAAGGACTCTCATCAGGTGTGAAGAATTTCATATTTGGAGCATTGGGAATTGCTGCACTTACACAACCCACAGTCTGTATAGGTGTACTGCACAAACAAGTAATATCCTCCATTAAGGTTTTAAAAAAGAAACCAAACAAAAGGACAAAAAATATTAAGAAATACTCTTTATACATAATGAAACAAAAGCAGTTACCTGCTAATGGTAAATGCAGGCTCACTAAGAGATGTAGTTGTAGAAGTTGTACATGAACTAGGTTGATCACAACTATTAATAAAATTCACTACGGGATTACTGCCATGACAATTAGAGAAATTTTCAAGATTTGACACTTGGAACGTCCGTAGAGGATCTGGCTTCTCGCCACGATTACACAAATCCTCGAAAGCATGCCACAAAAAAGGATTAAGTTTCAGAGCTCTGCGAAGGGCTTCTGACGCCTTTGGACCTCGCTCTGTTTGCATACAAATGCGAGCTAGAATCTGAAGTGCAAAACATGCCTGATCACCGAACTCTGATACTAGGTCATCTAAACCTCTAGATTTAACTGGATCTGCTCCCAAAAGTACATTTTCTGCTTCTGCTAACCTGAAACCAAGGAAATAACCAAATCAATACAAAAGATTCCCAAACATTATAATTTAGAATTTACCTAAAACAGAAATTGACATTCACCTTTGTAATTCTAGACAACATTTTGCCATAAGATAACGGCACTGAGGTGAGTTGGAACCCTTTTTTCGCAGAACACAATAAGCTTGCCAGGTCTTCCCAGACCGGTAATAGCATGTTGCTAACAGGAACAATGTTTCATCAGACTCCACTGAAAAAAATGTTATCTTTAATATCCAGAATCTCTCTTTTTTTATGATAATGTCATTTTCATTTAATAGCTACTAATAAAATGAACTACTTTCAAAATAACTAATAATTTAAATACTGAATTTTAAAATAATAAACACAATTACAGAGTAAAAAAAGTTCAATATTCCCCAAGCTTCAAACTCCTTTTCCTTACAAAAAAACCGTACCTCTGTGTTCTACGTTACACAATCCTACCAATGTGAATTGATTTCATGAAGTGACTAGAACTAACAAACAGTTCAATAAACTCACAAAATCCAGTAATGCCTCAGCATAATTTTCTTGTTCACAACTCACTTTCTATTTCTGAAATTTTGGGTTAATGCTCATTTATTAATCACAATATGAAAATATTAAAAATAAACACAAAATCCAACTTTACACATTCATTGTTACAGAAAGTTTTTAATAATAATAGGTGTTCCATTCAATCACTTTTCCCATCTCAGGCTACTAAAGGTTTAAATACATTCCCATTACTAAGAACAATTCATGAAATTAGGAGTAACATTCTAAAATCTCTGATCAAGTAATTTACACGATTCTCAATAATATATAATCGAGACTAATTGCTAACTGTACCCCAAACTTCAAATCTTTACGCATGTGACAGGACACAAACACAAAAAAGCACACATTCGGACTTAAAACATACCTTCGGCACATAACCTTTCCGCCAGAAAAATGGCATCAGAGAAGTCATAATGATTCAAGCAATGCCATATAGCAGCCTGTAAAGAAACACCAACAATTTTGCAGATCATGCCTATTATTCAACAGTATAAAAACGAAGTTACTAGGCTGAAAGTCATGAAAGTAGACTGTACCACTCTATCACTCAATTTTTATGTAAACAATATTGAGAACAAGTAAATATTGTGACAAAAAGGGGCATTTGGGATAATGACTCCCAGGTTTTACCTGCACTGGCTCCTGGATTATCATCTCCTTACACAAAGTTACCTACAAATTCAATACTCTTCAGCAATAATATATATTAAATTATATACATACGTAGCCGTACATTTAGTAAAATTACTATAACTCATAACGACTAGCCACCATCTTTAAAATAACGTAGATGGCAGTGCAGCGCGATGTCGCAATCAGCGCTCTCACGTGGTAGAAAATTTAAACGACAAACGTGCCAACGAATTTTCAAAAGCAACGGGAATTTTAATCTACAAGGGATCCGAGAAATCACCCACCCCTATCAGCAAATTTTCACGATTAAATTATTTTTAAACACTAAGGAACAAAACTACGTTCGTCTATCGCATATTGTGGATCTCATTTTACAAAAGAACTACTTAAATTTTTATAACTCAATTCAACACTTCGATTTCTCGGCTAATTGTTATAGAAGTTTGCTTCAAACATTTCCTCTCGCGCACGGTTAATGACAATAGAAATTGGGGGGGGGGGTAAATTGCACTACATACCTTCCATATGTTCAAGTTCCACAACCTTTGTTTCCAATTAGTATATATTAATTTAAAATTCTGGTAATTAATTTATAGTATTATAGTTAAATACGTTTAAAACCAAATAATGCGTTAACGTTTCAATGATTCATTTTGACAAAAGTGAACAAATTTGTTCCATTTTATTCTTTCATTAATGTAAAACACATCAATTGATTGCATTTGAAACATTAACATAACAAAATTACAGAAATCCAAGATTACCAAATTGGTGCATTGGACTATTTTTAATAATCCTGAAAATAATTTAAAATTTTAATGCCCGCAAATCACACATCACCTGCAAAACTTCCAGGAAAGGGTTTCAGACAAGTTTTACCAGAATTTTAAATTCAAAATCCAACCTCATGGCAACTATTTTGTCAATAATTTACACAAATTAATTCTAAAATTTGAACTTTACTAAAGATATCCAAACTGGTTATCTCTATTATTAATAATATCATTAACTTCATAATGATTGTTTACCTCGTCTATAAAAACGCTGAGCTGCTATATAAATCTTCATTTCCATTTGTACTAATTTCCATTAACACTAATAAATGCAATGTTATTCTTTCTATTCCCCAATAGTTTATTTAAAAAAACATACAATCTGAAGAAAAGCGTAGGACGAATTAAGCTATGAAAACTTGTGTACCCTTTCGTTCCACCACTCCAGGTTATTACACTAACTTTAATTAGAACATGACACAGGTTACACATATAAAAAAAATAACACTAAAAAAGGTTCTTGGGTAAAACATTTAAGGAGTCATTGGTATAAGTAATTTTAATTACAAATAAATCAAATAAAATATCTCACAGAAGAAATCACAAAATGTTTCAGTGAATGTCAAAGAATTCATCCACGCATATCATTTGGAAACACAAGAAAAATCCATAAACTCTTTTGGTACATCACATCCAACATAAGCTTTCTGGTCAATGCAATACGCCAATGTCTTCTTCCAGTATGCATCACGTGAAAGTAGATGGGGATTGCCAATGATTATAAGTAAAGCTCTTGCTCTTGTCAAAGCCACATTAAGTCTCTGGGGAGAAGCCACAAATCCTAGTGAATGCCGAATATCTGAATCAACATGTTTGGTAGAACTTCGGACAGTTGACAGAAGAATCACTAGACGCTCTTGACCTTGAAATTCTTCCACTGATCCAACTTTCGGAGATGGCAGCTCCAACTGATTTAAAAGAGACCGCAGTTTCTGCACCTGTAAAACCAAAGTTTAATTATTATTTTCAAGAATTTCAATGCAATTTAAGTGCTATATTATATTAATATATACCTGCTTTTGATATGGTGTTATCACTCCAATATCATCAGGTGTGAGTCCAGCATCTAAGAAATCTTTTAAATAATATATTATCTGCACTAATTCTTGAGGATTAAACCAAGATGGACAATCTGAATCCTGAAAATTTACACCACGCACTCCATGGAATATAACACTTGGGGGCAATGCTGAGTCTCGCTTGGGTAGACATTTTGCAAGCTTCCTCAAAATTGCTCCTTCTTGCCCTGTTTCTAGCACCTGCAATGAGCGGTAAAATTGTGCATTTATATTATAGTAACATAATTCTTCATAGGAATTAACGAAGTTAGTGAATAAAGAAGTGTATAACTGCAGAGTGGTATGTTCAAGAAAATGAGCGATGGCAGTCTTGATGAGAGTGTTTTCTTACTTACAAGTGCAATTATATCTCTTTTCCCAAACGTCATGTTCAATATTTATTTATTTCCAATTTGGAATAATTTATATTTTAAAAATTTCATACAATCACTTAACCCGGCAGTGCATGCAGGTGGTCTGAGAAACCCTGGAAGATTTTACTTTAATATTGTGATAGTAGTTTCGCTGCCCCTGACCACTGCCTCCAGGTACCTTTTCCACCAACAGATATGTCACATCTCCTCAAAGAAAGTGAATATTTTTTTTCATTTTTGGCGGCAAGTAATCCAAAAGTTACAAAAGCCTCAAGAGACAACCTGCGTGCACTCGTACAAACAATATTCGATCAATACATTACCATGCATCAAAAAATATTTGTGCCAAATATGCAAAACGTTAATTTGTTTGAAGCATTAAATAAGAGTTTGTAAAGCATTCAAAAAGGAAATTTGTCAAAATCAAATGCAATTAAATAATATTTTAGCCTATATCGCGCGCGCGCAACTGCACCACCCACGCAACGCACACGCACGCGCACACCGCGCGCACACACACGCGCACACACACACGCGCGCACACACACGCGCGCACACCACGCGCGCGCACACACGGCCGCGCGCACACACGCGCGCCGCACACACAGCGCGCGCACACCGCGCGCGGCACACACACGCGCGCACAACACGCGCCACACACGCCGCGCCGCCGCGCAACGCACACCCGCGCGCGCGCACGCACACACCGCGCACGGCACACACGCGCGCACCACCGGCGCGCGCGCCAACACACACGCGCGCACCACGCACAAACGCGCAACACACACGCGCCCCGCGCCCACAGCACACACCGCACAACAACAACGCCACACACGCGGCGCGCCACACACACACGCACGCACCACACGCGACGCCACAAGCGCGCACCACACGCGACGCGCGGCGCGCCACACACCACACAGCGCACGCACACAACACGCGCACACACACACACACACGACAGCGCAACACACGCGCGCGCACCCACACACACGCGCACACCACACACGCACACACACACGCGCACAACACGCGCGCTGCGCACGCACACGGCGCGCGCACACAACAACCGCGCCCAACACACAACACGACGCGCGGACACAACACACACGCGGCGGCGCACACCACACGCGCGGCCGCACAACACAACCACACGCGCGCACACCAACACGCGCAACCACACACGCGCGCCGCCGCCACACACACCGCCCACCACACACCAAACGCAACACACGCGCACACACACGCGCGCGGCAGACGCACACCCCGCGCGCGCACCACACCACACACACGCGCACACACACACACACGCGCCGCAAACACACACACACGCGCCGCGCGCACACACAACACACACGCGCCAACACACACACACACCGCGAACACACACACAGCGCGCCACACACACACGCGCGCACACAACGACACACACGCGCGCAACACACCACGCGCGCGCACACACCACACGCGCGCACACACACACACGCGCGCACACACACACAGCGCGCACACACACACACGCGCCGCGCACACCACACACACCGCACCCACACACACACGCACACACACACACGCGCGCACGCCACGCAACACACACACACGCACACACCACATACTTCATAACTTATGTGAATCTAAAGATCCTGCATTTCTACATACAAATATATTAATTTCTTACCTGTGGTATTAACTGAGAATCATAAAACAGAGTACTCGGAAGATTTAATATCTCAGGCAGAGATCTGTAGTTCATTACAAGTTTTGTAACAAGCTTGGGATTATAACCATAAAACTGAGAAAAGGCACTAGTATCCCTTTGATAAGGATGAGAGTTGAGAATTCTGGCAAGATACGAGTAGCCAAGACCAAACTCAGAACATACTCTGGAATTCACTACAGGACCCAGTTGAAGAGGATCTCCAGCCAATATTGCTTGACCCCAATCTTTATGAAGGAAACCTACAAAAAATTGAGGAAATAAGTGAGAATTATAAAGAACTGAAATATTTGATTTACACTGTATATTCAACATTGTACCATGTACGTTTCATGAGGGACATGTTCACGAATTAAATCACTGTTACTGAAACTACACTTAAAAGTTTTAACCACACAGAATGCCAAGATATCTATGAGTTTACAATGTTTACAAGGATATTACTAGATTTCATGAGAGATCAATTAGAGGGTATTATTATGAATTAAAAAAATACATACTTTGCAAAGGTTGTTCCAGAACTGTATTATCCAACGAAAGTTATTCAAGGTATACAAGCCATTCTGCGACCTTCCTCAGGGCGTAATGCGTAATGCAGGAAGGTCGCAGAATGGCGACCAAAACGTCGGCACCTTCGCAATGGACGCGGCGTCACCAGGACTGCCTAGTAAATATTGACTCAGGCCGCGGAAGCCTACGCTCTGGTCATACAAGCTTTAGACAATGTTAAACCGCTAGCATTTTATCAGTTTCCTAAAGATTTAATAAAAAGAATTAATAAGAATCTACCAACAAATATAATAAATCAAATTAGGCAGAGGTATAAAACAAGTTCGATTGTTTGATATTTACTAGAGAAAAAAAGCCCAATTCAGGCCATTTAAATCCAGATGTATATAGCCTACTTGAGGTGTATCTACAAAAGTCTCATTTTGACCAGATTTTATTTTATGTTCTTATTCATGACATCCTTTATTTAGAAATTCCCCATTTTTATTATTTGTGGGTCAAGCAAAGAAAATAGGAGAAAATTATTGTAGTACACAAAAAGGAAAACTTTTTACAATTAAGGAAATATATAAGTCTAATGCAAAGGTTCTGTAAGGGCGTAAAGTTAATTCAGGACTCGAAGGATGTCATAAAATGGGCAGGATGTCGGAGAATCATATGGAGGCAACATCATTGAATTGGGGTGAATGTCAGAACCTGGTGTAGGTTAAATGACATATATTGAAGATACTATAAAGAAGGAAAACTACTTAACAATACAACAATTTTTATAAGTGCTTAAACATAAGAATAAAACACTTTCCAATTTCACTAAACCACACTGTCCAAACGTTTTTGCCACACTCCAACAATCCCCTGATCTAAACCCTATTGAGAATCTTTGCGAAATAGGAAAATACCAATTTCCTCAAAAGAAGAAAGCGAAATATAAGGCTAGAAGATTCTGAAAAAAATCTATTAAATATGCCACTCTCAAGAGGTAATTAAACATAAATATTTCCCTAACAGAAATTAAGATTCAAGTTGTATCTTAACATTAATCAATATGTTTAATTGTAAAATGTAAGTAAGGTAAAATGTAAGTAAAACTGAACTTAAACATGTTCAATTACTTAAAAGGGTTGGCTGAAAACAGATAAACATACTAAATCTCCAATTATAAACCAAATAATTGGCATAATCCTCTTCTCTCAGATAATGCTGTAAATGTCAGACTCTCATAAGAGGCTAAAAAGCTTGCAAAGAGAAGATTCATTTCCAAGTACCTCTGCAAGAGAGCTAGCAAGGTAAAGCCTTCGCGGGCTAAATCTTACCTTAGAACAGTGCAGAACATGCTCCACGGTAAGAACCGTATCGCAACTTTCGCAAGTAGGAAGAGGATCACCGAGATGTCCGTGGGAGAAATGACAGCGGCCAATTCGAAGGCGTATTAGAATTATCTCCTCGCATTTTGCCCACGAGATAAAGAGGAACAAGGCTTTACGGAATCGTTGATGCTCGTGAGTTTAAAGTCTGAGTTCTGCTAGTCTGCCATGCGTTGAAAATACAACGTTTGACAAACAACTTGGTACGATTCGTATCGTTTGTTGGGACTGTGAGGTTGTCTTACCTTCTTTTTTCTTTGTGGCGAGCTTACGCTGCCTGGTGAGCAATTTCGTTCACTATTATCACAAAGTGACCTGGGATAAAAAAGAAAAAGACGACTAACCAGTAAAGTACGGGTTTGGTGTTGGATGATTATTGTCAGAGGGTCACAAGAAGAGAAGCAGGAGATAGATTCGAGCGAGCTTTTTGAGTCACTGCAGATCACAGCTTCTTTTAATGTCATCGATTCAGCGAACTTAAGTTCCTCCCAGAGCACATATTTTTCTGCAGTATACGCGCTGCTCGAAGAGTCTAGACGAAAGGTTCGTATTGCACAGTGGCAGTAGAATGCACACCTTACATTACCATTCTGGGAGGAACCATCAGTGTACATGAAGGTATAGCCGGGATACATGGATTTCGTCTCTTAGGTTTCCGCCACAAATGTACTGGGGGAGTTCAGGATTAGGGGAAATGTGATAATCTCAGGTCTATTTTAGGCCGGAGAAGCTTCCAACGGGGAACAAGATTTCGGGGGTTTTACAGGGATAGGGAGTTTTATATCGAGTTTCTGGAAGAGCGTGAAGAGACGGATATCCGGAGGATGGGGCAACAATGATCTGAGTTCGAACGATGTCCTGAGACTTATTCGAGGAAATGCTTGGCACGAAGACGTATTTATGGCTGTGGGCGAACTATGACGTGGGATCCTACCGAGTGCCAGATCATAGTGGCAAGACAGAAGACGTATTAGATTTTGAACTGATTACGTCAGGTAATCTGAGGAAGAACGGTAGAAAGTTTAAAGAGAGCTGAGAATTGGAGCAGAGCACCACTCTCCGCAATGTCGTTCATTCCTTGTACTTTAGGGCTGCGAGAATTGCACAATTTCCGCAGTAAATACACTGAACTTGGAATGAAGCAGATTTGATTTAGTGATCTGGTACAATAAAAACTACATGCCACTACGACATTGTACAATATAGCATCTGTGTACAAGAAATATATTATCCGGATAGGCTTCTCTCATTTTCTGAAACTATCTGGTAACCAAGAGGACTAGTATTTTGTTTGGGAAGATTGGTGAGTCTGAGGTCAATACTGGGGCGGAGAAGTTTCCAAGGGAGCATGAGGTCTCTTGGGGGTTTCGCCGGAGTAGGAAGACCGACATTCAGGTTCAGCAAAAGATTTCGCAATCGAATACCTGGGAGCTAAGGTAGCGATGTTCGAAAAATACATACGAAGTCTCATATTCAGGATCGATAATTATTCAGCGACAAGGATGGTTAGAGTCATGACACTTTAGCATCATTAGACGCCAATAGAATATCCAATCTTATTTTTAAGCATAGCTCCCCAGCCTCAGCTAAAAGGGACTATTCGGTGGGTGCGATAACCACCTATTGAAAAAGGTTCACTAGCATGATGTATGCCGTTGATGGGTCGGAGAGTAAAGGGAACTGCAGACCCGTACACTACACTCCACCAAAACTGAGCGCATGCGTGCTCTATAAAACCGCAATAGGCTAATGCTGTCGGCTCATCATGATGTATTACTCAGTATACTAAGAAGATTAAGGGGGAAGACATCTGGTTTGTAGTCTACGGATATGTGCACGCCATGTGAGGGACTTGTCGATCGTGAGTCCCAGGAATCTGTTGCCACTGGATCACACGGATGCAGGTGGACGAACAAAAGATGGCAAAAATCCACAAACGACGCCTTTACAGGTTCTCGCACAGTCGACGCTATACCATATATGACGATGGGAAACAATTGGCAGAATCGATCCTTGAGGAATACCATTTCCTAGAGGGTGACTGCTAGAAAGTCTGTCACTAACGCGAACACGAAAGGAAGTTCTTGAGGAATAGAAGGAACTTCCCCCTAAAAGGTTCACAGAATGCCGTACCTCCAAGAGTTGTAGGTCTTTTCTATGTCAAATAAGATTACAAGATGTTACCATCATACGAACGATGTAGATACTGCTGTCAATGCAACGTGGTGATCCAAGTTCTTCTAAGCCCACTTTGAATTGGCGTCAACTGACTTTTACATTCTAGGGCCCAGACCAAACGCTGATTCACCATGCGTTCCGGCACTTTACAAACACAGTTTGTAAGAGAAATGGCTTGATAGCTTCGTGGCAATGATCGATCTCCTTCCTTGGGAACTGGGATAATGATGGCTTCTCGCCATATAACAGGGATGGTGTGCTCTTCCCCTATACGGTTGTAGAGTCGGAGGAGAAATTGCATAGTAGTTTCAGGAAGATGTCATCATAATCTGAGGCAGTTCTTTTCGCAAGTGTCACTGCAGAGCGCATGTCGCACATGGAAAATGGGGCATTACAATCCTCATGTGTACCGCGCGAAAAATCGAGAGCTGTTTTCCATTTTCTTCGAGCAAAAGGAAGTTTGGATCATAGTTTGATAAACTCAACATACAAGTATGAAGCAAGTTACTCTACAATTGCGTCTCGAGACGGAATTACCTCACCTTTCTTAGGACCTAGAACTGAATGTGAGAAGGAATATCCTTTGATTTGTCGTACCTTCCTCAATACCATAAGTGATGGCATATTTCAGTGAAGGGATGAGAGTATGTTCTCCAAGATAAATTATTTCAAATTTGGCGCCACGCTTCGAACAGCTCAGTCTCGCTGCTCTTTGAAAGATATTTTAGAGGGAAAGATCATACATTTCAAACTTCCCGCCGCGGAGATTAATTCCCAATTGAACAAATACTAATTTTTGTACAAAGCTCTTTGAAATCGATTTTCAACTGCTTCCGAAAAATCACTAATAGGTTGCACGAACGTCTGGGCGGCCGCGAAAAAGAACTGCTAATTGTCAGATTTCCTGGAATCCAATTTTTTTCCATGTCAGACAAGACGGGCTCACAGTATTTGAAATTCAAAGGAACCGCGATAATTTTTGTAGCGATCGTGCTGAGGATCTAAGCAATACGCAGATGGGGCGCATTGAAAGTTTGTGGTACGTTGCCAGCAAGCAATTATCGTGTAGTTTCCTTAAATTAGCGCTCTGAGATGCGGAGCGAAGAAATCAGAAGGCATGAATGACGTGAAATTTGTAAGCAGAACGTTTATTTTCGTCCAGGCAGGTAACCATGACAATTTCGTCAATTATCTTTATTCTTTCGGGAAAGTAATCTTTGTCAATTATTGGTCGCCTTTTTCCAGAACTCTTATCTAATGAGAACACAGAAGGCGATGCACAAAACTTCTGATTGCAGTTTCTCCTAACGCTCTCCCAATTCATCTAAGCAATATTTCGGAGGCCTCAGCAATGGGTGCTTCAGAGCATATTTCTATAGGTTCACACTGGAGGAAGATCCGTTCTCTCCTGAACTATTGAAGGTGATAAGCACGTAGTTTTTAACGCCGACGTTTCCAGTCACCATGACCAAGAGATGCACAGGACTGGCCCGACGACTCCTGATAGCGAAGTCCCTGATACCAGTCGTAGGATTTTCACAACTAGTAACTTTCACAACAACTGATGGTAGGCCGTGGCCCCCATGAAAATTTCGAAAGTCATCCCAAAGTCCTTACGTAAAGAAAGAATTGACTTCAGTAAACACGATCGCTTCTTGATTTTCCTTTTCTTAAAACGGAGAATTCGGGAATTTATACCCAACGTTCTTAAGAGTGACTCTCCAAATCCCCGGGAATTCTGTAAGTGGTTCAACATAAAATCAATTGTACTTAATTATTGTATCAAAAAAATTATTATACAATATATATTGCCACCTGACTAACAACAAAGAGGAAATGGTGATGGAGAGCACGCTGAGAAAACTTACAGGAGCGTAATAAAGAAACGCAAGCTTTAGCATGGAACCCGTAAGGGCAACGACTTGCAGAAAGACCAAAGGGACACATGGAAAAGATGGTCTACAAAGAGATGGAAAAGACTCTTAGGACTTAGGAGACTTTTGTTTAAAAAAAAGACAATCATCAGGTTTTAAACAACTTGATACAATATTGAATTTGCATAATGCATTAGTCAAATCTAAGCTCACTAGTATGATCCCTAAGTGCGAATTTTGCAATAAAAAAATTAAAGAGTGTACAGCATAGATTTTTCAGATATGCATCATTCAGGATTAAAAATTTTAAGTCAATTTATTCCCATGATTATTCTAACATTTCCTCCAAAACTAAATTACCGTCTTTACAGTCCTCACAAGTATTACAGAACAATAAATTTATGTACAATCTTTTAAATACCAAAATTGATTGCCCGGAATTAAGAAATTTATTTGTACACTACAATAATCCATGTAATACAAGAAGGAATGTTTTATTTAAAGAAATTTTTGCAACACACAAAATTGTTAATCAATACATTATTTAACAATATATTACAATGAATATTTTAGCAAAGAACAATTAGGTATGAGTACGGCAAGTTTTGTAAGAGGTTTGAAGCAATGAATATTCGATTTTAGAAAGTAGAATTACTTATTACTAATTTGTAACTTCATTACCCGCACTTTGATTTTGTTAATGTTATTAATTTTAATATTTCTTACTATGTAAACTTCTGTATGTACGTCAACTATGTTTAATACATGTAATTTCATTTGAACAAGTAAGCCTGTTGTGTAAATAAATAAATTAATTATTGAAATAAACTATTTTTCACATGAAGACATCAATGGTGGATTCCTAGCAACTGACAATAGCAGCTGCTTAACCTGCAATATAATCTAAGCTCATTGCTGTCAACTCGGAATAAGTAAATGATAAGGATAAGAGTGTGTGTACCAGTTGGGCACTTCTGCCACATGCCTACGATACTCTAAATCAAAATTCCTCCTCATTAAAAATATATAGAGAGAGAACAAGGACTGATCTGAAAAGTATCAACTACACAGGATTGGTACCAGGTATTCATTTTAGATTGTGAATGCTCACTCAAAGCACACTTGATAGGAGCAGTAAGGCATGGAAAATTCTGCCTTTGGCAAGGCCTAGCTGTCATGCACAAAGTACATTAGCCCAAAGTATATAGTATTACACATGTTTCCTTGACCCACCCACTTGAGCATGGGTGTGTGACAATCATCGCAGGTACCATATTGAGGGTGATTAATCTATACATATAAAAGAAAGTCGTGTTAGTTACTCCACTTATAACTCAAGAACGGCTGAACCGATTTTTAGCCTGAAAATTGCAGGAGGTAGTTTTAGACAGGAGTGGAAGCCGACATAGGATACTTTTTTATCCCTGTTCGACAGCAGTCCCGTGTGACTTAGACATGAACGCTCATCACTATAAAACGGCGGTATAACAAAAAAGAATCAGACTGTGGAATACACAAAAGGCAAATGACCAGCTATGTAATGACGTTAATGGATGACAAATTTGCATATTTGTGAAAAATATAAAAAAATAAATAAATTATACAAAAACGCCTAATAAACGTGCATTAGAAGCAACTTAACCGAACATTAAAAAGATTTACGCAATGAACCTCGAGAGCGGATGTTTTGGGAGGAGCAATGATTTTACTGTCTGGCGATTTCGCCAATACTGCCAGTAATTCAAGATCTACGGCTGCCGACGAAATAAACGCTTATGCCTCAAATCGTCAAAATGCTTATGGCGGCACTATGTGAAGAAAACTGCAACTGACAAACAAACATGAGAGTTCCATTGCCGTTAAATGATACATCTGCTGAAGATTTCTCGGAGCCAATTGCCTCGACTTATCGGTAATGGTTCGACAGTACCCTGTCGATGAATGAGCGGATTAATCCATTTCAAATAATTTCATGTAATTTTGGTCCCTCACTCAAAAGACGTAACTTAATCAAACAATGTATTTCCAGAAATTTTCTAACTACAAAAATAATGAATGGTTGAGTGAGCGCGAGCAATTTTAGCGGCTAAGAATAAAATGTAGATGACCTAAACTACATGATTCAAAATAAGATCATCTGGAACAATGGCATTCATTCAAATCTATTGCTGCATTCACAAATGAAGATTGAAGACAACTATCCAATTGAATTTTTAATCTTTGGACGTGCCTGGCTTACCTCCGCCACAATTAACGCCTAAAGGTTTGGCTCCTAGTAATCAATGCCTTCGAAACATAAACCACACCAAAACTGTGCAACTGGTACGCGTTGTGTGGTTTAGAAAATTTGATGAACAAATGTAAATTCTACGCACTACGATATGTAGGAAAATTCAAAGGTGAGGAAGTTCTGCCATTCCGAGGACACACGATGATCCCAAACAGATATGGTCGTTTGGTATGTAGAAAAGACTTTAATTTCCGAATACGTCTTGGCATTTTTGCATGACCATCAACAAATCACAAGGCTAATCCTTAAAAGTTTGTGGTTTTAAATCTAGCAACATTAATGTTTTCCCATGGCAATTATACGCTGGCATGTTCACGGCGGTCGGAAGACCAGTGGTTCTGGTTGTTTTGTTTTTTGCCGCCTGATAATAAAACAAAAAATGTCGTGTATCACAAGGTACTTAAATGAAGAGCAACCTATGTACTAAAATTGTATTTATGTATTGTAACTATTTATTATGCAATTGTAACTATGTATTTTTTCCAATAAAAAAATTGCTTATTTATTGCCATTAAGGCGGAACAAAGTTCGCCGGGTCAGCTAGTACTGTATAGATGCTGAATAAAAGAAAACAAACTTTTGGTGAAAAACCAATGAAATATTTCTTCTAATAATGTAATTTTCTTGCACTCAGTTATTTAGTCATGACTTGACAAGAAACTAAATGTTTATTTTTTGTTGAATTTCTATATGCGAACCATTTCTAATAATGATTTCAACTAATTACTTAAAACAGAATCTCACAATGTGGCTTTTTTATTCAGATTCCCATGACCCATTGAGCATATACAAAGATTGTTCCCTGCTTTACAATAGAACAGGAAGTTTAACTATCTCACTCCCAAATATCCTTTACCATTTCGTACTGATGTTTGACATTCAGAAAAAAATAAATAAAAAATATTTCAATGATCTGAGCAAAAACACTTGCAAGCATGCGCCCGCACGCACACACACACATATATATAATAATAAAAATGAACAGCAAAATATGCTATTAAATTCACAAAATAATAAATTCCTGCAAAAACTCAAACAACTACAGTGACCAAAACTTAGGGACTGATGACATATTTGGCTGACAAAAATACAGTACTAAAAAGCATACCAGAAAAACAAAAAAAAGGAAAGTGAATATACTTAGAAATATTACTCACACAAAGGAATAAGTATTTCTGGTTCAGTGGCTTGTCCTGCTTCATCTACACACACATGAGTGAAGTGACCTCTCGGAAATCCCATCGAGTAAAGTTGCCCCAGAGCTATACATGTTCCAACTGTAATGCGGTGCCGACCCAGAACAGATGCATTTGATGATTTCTTCAACTTGTATGTAACAGGATGAGTCTCCCCAACTTTAGTACTATTTAAATCACAAGCTGTTGAATAAGGAAGTAATATTTCTGGCACTGTTCCTTCCTCTAAACAATGATAAGCCACCAAACGCACAAGGTCTCCAGGACTTAGCAACTGAGAAATCAGTAAGCGTTCTGCAATTAAATTGGCAGAACTATTGGATGGTGTTGCCACAAGAATTCTGAAACCAAATCACAGAAAACAATTATCCTACAAGATCTTACAAAAATTTTGAAAATGATTTACCATTATATTCATTACACCAAGATTTTTCAACCCTTATACATAATACACTTATATTAATGGTTATTTCTGGGCTGGTAGGCTGTGGTCCAGTTCGCATTTCAATGCCACACATTTCCTCCAAGACTGCAGTGGACATCCTCAGTACCAGGGTCTAGGGCGAAGTATCCAAAGGCTGATGTCCGTTACCAGCAATCATCGCAGGTACATCACAGAAGACTCCACTGCAGTCGTAGATTAAATATTTGGATGTTGAATGCCAACTGAACCTCAGCATACCAACATAGGAATCTATCCAAAATTCACACACATTATGCATGAAAAGAAAACTCTGGACTCCTATTTCGGCATATTGTATGAATGGAGGAGTAAGATTTGGCATAGTTAAAGATTGTATGGAGAAGGAGCGCACAAAGCTAAAATTTACATACAATAGGTATTACAAATGAATAAAATAAAATATATTTTGCAAATGCAACCGTCAACACTACTTTGTAAATGATACCAGTCTGAAATACTGTGTTTGAGAGCCTTCAAACCTGATATTCATGTCCACAGGTTTTGTTTTCTATTCCCTAATCTACAAAATAAGACATTTTTAGGCGTCTTAGCATTTAAGAGCAAGAAACTTCTCCATATTTGCATTTGTGTAAAAGCATGTTATTAACAACAGTACTAATAATATTATTGCCAGAACTAGATTACTTTTTAAAACTTTTGTAGCAATGATTCTTTTTTCCCTTAACATAACATTACTTATAAACCAATTGTACTGGAGGCAGTACATGGTATATTCAGAAAGTAAGTGTAACAATTTATATTTTTTACAAAAAGTTTATTTGAATGCTAGAGGATATTGTTGATACTTTTGTAAGCAACAAGCATACTCCACTCCACTGTCAGCATTTCCCTCCTTTTGTTTAAATGCATCCTTTGAATTTTTTTAATCTCACACTATTGTTATGCATTCATGGCCTTGCCCAGGAACAAAATAATGCTTTTTTGGTCCTAAAACAGAGGACGATTGTCTGAAATTGTGGTTTTGACATTTTTGCAGCTGGAGAATTGATGTGACAATTGTCAGTCTCGGGTATGTAAAGCACTAAGACTCCCATGTTTTATCTCGACACAAGAGAGCTAAGAAAATTCACACCTTCCTATTCAAGTCGCTAAAGAAACTCATGGAGTCAGCTGACCTACTTTTTCTGCACTGCTCTTTTTTGGGATGCACCTGGTGCAGAGTGCTAGCTTTTCTGCAAATGTTTCATATAAGAGAGTTCTGGAGAGTTGGGGAACCATCACAAAATTTCATCCACTGCCATTGCAACATATTCATGAAGTTTCCTCAATTTTTATGCATTAATTCATCAGTCCACTCCTCCGTTCGTCATGAACATTTAATCTGTCACCACTTAACTCCCTACACCACTAAAGCACACTCCCCACCACATTAAACAACTTGAATTTCTAGTATGTGTATATTATAGTATATGTTAAAGAATTAGAGGCCATGAACAAGAGCTTTAAAGGAAGAAAATCTCGTGAATTCAGAATTATGTTGTAAGGTAGGGTGAGATGAAAGATGAACAGAAATTCACAGAAAACGTTCAGGGGAGCCTTAAGAATATTAGGAAGGGGAAGTACAAGCCAAAAAAGAAAAACAAAAAGAACAAAAAAATACATAGTGATCCATGGAAGATGACGATGGCAAAGACAAAAACTATGATTACGATATTACATACCATCTCTTAAATAGTTTGCATTTTATTAAGGTCACTTCATTTTAATTAATTATTTTATGTACGCATTACACACACATCAAAGAAAGAAATTAATTTGCATCAAGAATTAAACATTTCATCTCGAAGTTGTTTTTGAGAATGTTAGTGTACTTTGTTTTTATAGTTCTCTTCCTGCCAATCATACAACTTCATTGAATTTTGTTTTGAAAAAGGCAATTTCTTGATTCTTGTGTGTCCAGGATCAAAAGATTATATCCTGGGGGCAAGGAACCATGTGAGAAACTAGAAGGGGTACAACAGTACCAGTGCATGGGTGGCAGGATACCTTGTATGGAGGAAAATTTTGTCACCTCTTTTATAAATATTTTAATTTCAAAGACTAAAATAAACAGTTATTCCAAAAAACTTTTCTGCAAGAACAATTAACAATATTGGGTATTGTATAGGTTACTAGTAAAAAAAATCATGCATACAGGTGTTATAATAACAACAACAAAAATCACATTTATTAGTGTTGGATATGTAAACAAAAGTATCATAGATAGTTTCAAAATAATTACTCGTAAATTTCAAAAATAATACCTACTTCCATGAAGGGGCTTATCCAAACTGCAATCTAATTTGCAGGTGTTATTTTACAGGATCAGTTATTACACATTATTATTTATATGATAAAAGTCATCCTTGCTAAATATTAGTCATAAACCATCCCAGCACAAAATTAAATTCGGGAGATCCCTACAAGTCAGAACACACGGTGGTGCCAGTCGCTATAACGAGCAAGATGTCATTATTGTACATTCATTTAAAGTCACAGAATAAGTAATAAAAGATTCCATACTTGTATCAATCAGTCCAAATCGTAGGTTGGAGAAAAAAAAAATAAAAAAAAAATAAAAAATGAAATGGTTCAAATTTTTACACGATATTATTACAATTACTATTATTATTATTATTACAATTACAAATAATATTATTATTATTACAATTACTTTTATTATTATTATTATTATTATTGTGAAATTTTTTTGCTCCTGAATGTGACACCCGCGAAGCAGGCTGCCCCACCCTTTTTTCATACTACGCTATCCGCAATGAATGCACTTTTTCGCATTCTTGTAATGGCTTACTGCACATAATACTACTTAAATCTGCTAAGTATGTCCAACCAACAAATACGTTTTTTCCATGCTTGAATATGAAATAGGGTCTTCAGATTTAGTACGCCATACCTGTTAACCCTGCACTATCAGATTCAGAGATAAAACCTAGCTTTAAAAAGGAGGAGGACGATGATGATGATGATGATGATAATGATAAAAACAACAACAATAATGTTCATAATACGATTATACATAACAGAATGTAGAGAATCAACATTGAAAATGTATGTCCAATTCATCTGCAATTTTCCATCATCATTTTCTTTTTGAATGGAACCAAATTTGGAGAATGAAAACTAAACTCCCGGAAAGCTGAAAAGAAGGACCTCCCTAATACATATTTTTTTATTATTGCTTCCCCAAAGAACACTTTACCTGCTATCTGGAATTAGGATGTATATCTGAAGAATTGTCTCAATAAGCGTCATTGTTTTACCAGTGCCTGGTGGCCCAAAAATAACATATGGAAGAGGCCTTGCTTCTCCCTTGAGAACATTTCGAACAGCTTCTTTTTGGCAATAATTTAAATTACTATTGAACCATCTCAATTTAACAGCTTTCTTTGGTAGTCTTGGAGCAGGAAGAGTCGTTAAATACTGCTTACCCGTTTCCTGATAAACTGGAGCACCGTTCTGTAACAAAGGATTTAGATGTTAAGATACAAACAACTAGCATTAGAAATTTGAATATTTTAAACACCGTAGATGAAATATGAAAATACCTCCACAGGAGGCTTTGCAATCATCAAAGGAATTTTCCTTGAAGCACGGTATCTGTTATGGTTATTATATAAAATATCTGCACTCCCTTCTTCATTCTCTTCTAAACTTATTTGCGGATCTCGTAATTTTATGCAGTTTGGAAATAATACATACTCTCCTAAATGTTTTAGAGCCAAATCTACAGCAACATGACACTTTCGAAGTGGCCCTCTGTTCAAAACAAAACGGACATTACATTCTTCTGATTCATATGTCTGATGAAAATGAGAGTGAAATTTTAACAACAAAGCATTTGCACACACTTTATGAACGAAACCTTCATAAACATGACCTGCAAAAAAAATAAACAAATGTAATACAAAAATTTTACAATTAACAGTTTATAATTATTATGTATTAATGAATAAGCCACAAAAGAAAAGTAAGGATTGGTACTACACCAGGAAAAATATAAATATAAATTCTTTTAAAAACTAAACGGCAATAAATTCTTCTTACTGATAAGGAGATCTCATGAAATCCCATGAAAATGAAATACTGTTTGCTTTTTTTTTTGGGGGGGGGGGGGACAAATGAATTTAGTTTCTTTTTGTTCCCATAAGGGAACGATCTCCTCAAGATTATTGATCATATATACATACATCAATAGGATAACAGAAATCAAAATGTTCTTTATATCATTTCTGAGGAAATTTCTAACTTAAAATTTTATGCTCAATTTTATTCTTGATTGGTTCATCAATTTTATAAATTTATTTTTTTCTTTTTCTTAAAACTTGGATTTGTTCATCTTCTATTTGTTCATACTGTAGTCAAGGATACACAACATATACACTCTACAAAGATATATAACACGAGAACTTTTGTACGAAGATTGTACGAGAATTCTAGAATTTTAGGGGTACTTTATGTGAAGATCCCAGGAAAGTTTCTAAATTTTCTCATAAATAGCTCTAATATTTTCATTCAGATTTCTGGTGAGAATAGAGTAGAGAAGATCTTGTGAGAAGATGGCTTAGGTCCGATTTTCACAGTTAACTCACAATTTTCAGAGATTGCAAAAGTTCGAAATTGTTCGGATCCCTTCATACAACTTTATTGAAGATAAAGACTTAAAATGAAATTTTTTCTCACAGTTGGTTTCTTCATTAATGTCACATATTTTAAAAAATTTGAGTATTTTACCCATAATTTTGAGTGAAATGGGGGGAAATATTTCAAACGTTCCGGAAAAGACTCCATGAGTTTCCTTTAACTCTTTTGTGTAGATACCATTAAACAAACTAAATAACAAGACAAATGCCATTTTCCTATATGTATTATTTTGATTTTTCAAAAATTGTACAACTATATAATTTTTTAATACATATCTCACATTGTTACTATTTACAATATATCCGTTTCATACATCACTGCATTTTGATTACAAGCGTTTCAAATGATTTCTCATGAAGTTCTTCAAAAGCCCAAAACATTTCCGTATTTTGGACCCTGTATTTAACAGTGGTAACCATGTGTTTTTGTTGCGATTTGTGTGTTTTGTTGACAATTTACATTAGACGCAATTTTATACATAGGCAAGCTTATATAGGTGAGCATTTTTGCTTTTTATCAGTTCAAAATGCGAAATCTTTCAATCTGATGGAAACTACAAAAATTCTTGATGTTCCATTCCAATGTTTCTGAATGTTCAGAAATTATTCGTCACACTGTAGCTTGACTAACTTTGTAGAGATCAGCACAGACCATCTAAAAAATAAGTAATTTAATTTATTTCGTTTATCATATCTACAATAAAATTACCAGGAAGTTACAAAAAGAACTCATTTCTTTCATATGATTGTATAAGATATTTCATATCTTGTGCAATCTTATAAAACGAACCTGAAAGAATGAAGTTGTGTAAAATCTTAATGCTATTATAGGCATCTTCATAAAAGGGATTGGTAAGCCTCTCTTTATTACATTTATTCTTTCATCAATGAGAGGAACAATATTATTTACAATAGTGATTTTATGAAAACGAAACCACCTTCTAAATTGCTATATGTTGTAATTTCCAAAGGATTATCAGCATCTCTGAAATACTCCTTTATTATGTAGTCGATATTTTCAGTGTAACACTAAAAACATTCTAAGAAATCATTGTCATTCCCATATCGTGTAACCTTATGTGTTTGTAGACTTCACTTAACCAAAGCAGGTTAACCCTCTGGCGAATGAGGCTACAGGTGATGTTCCTTATACGAACAAGAAGTTACTCATTAAAAAAATTCTCTTAATTAACACTCATTATAAGAAACGACTATGTGTTCAGCCCTTGGAGTCATATTTCAATTCTACTATTAGGGACCAAAAAATTGAGAAAATGTGAAAAAACATTTTGTAGGAGTCAGTAGATGGGACATAATTCGACAGTGTTTGTGTAATGAAGGTAATGTCTTGTGAATTTAATATATTTGATATATTCTCTGCATTACATTGATCACATGAAATATTATTACCACTTTTCTTAAAATTCACGTTTATGACTTAACTGCCTTTACCCAAACATTATCAATTTAATTATGATAATTACCTTGTTGATTGGAACTTTCAACATCCACTTTGTCTCCAACTAATACCGAAGGTCGTTTTTCTGCAAGGCCTGGAACTTCCAAACTAAGATATTCTCCAACAAATGACAATGTTGTTTTCTCCATATCATATTCATGCAAACGAATACTCAATTCAATTTCTTCCAAATAAAGGAGAGAATGAAGACGAGAATTGTAGTTGTTTGCAGATAAATCTCTTTTCAAACAAGGCACAACTTCTCCGAGACGAGAAACAATCTTTGCAATTGTGCAGTCTTTGTTATCTTCAGCAAGTACAGCTTTCCACATATATTCAGGCACTGTAAATATACCAAATCTTACAGGCACAAAGGCCGGAGGTTTCACTGGCTGAATACCCTTCATTATAATACCAGATCTTGAATTAAAACCGTTCCGAGTTCTAGCATAAGTATCCATCCAACCTCTTCTACCTACTTGCTTGCGATCAATAAGATCAGTCAAATTAAGATCTTGTACTTCAATATTTATATTGCAAGTCATTTTAAAGCCTTTGAATGTAAATACAAATATCTCACAAGAATGACCAATAAATTTGCCATTTACACGAAAACGACAAGAAATATTTTGTCCAGGCCCAATAATGGTTCCATCATCAATTTTGCTCAACAACGTAATTTGAGATTCACTTCTCTTTCCATGAAATCTTCCACGTAATAATAAATGATGATCTTTTCCTAAATTAGACATTTCTATTGTGCACTCTTTTGACTGACCATAACTCACACACCCAACATCAATTCTCCTTGGAACTGATATTCCATTCTTAATACATGAAGGAACATCTTTGGTTGTTTTATTTACTCCATTTTTGGATTCTTTTTCTTCTAAAGATGCAATACTCAGCCCTCTCCATGTACATGTTCCATGGGTAGATTCAATGGCCTAAAGACAATTCAAGTACTTTTACAATGTTTTCATGAACTATACAACCATTAGCAAAAAGAACAAAAAAAAAGGGGGTGGGGGAAAAATGACAATTACCTGTACAACAACCGAATCTTCCACAGCTGGTACATATTCTGGTTCACATTCACTCTGAGCGAACCATATACTTCCATCAATAATTCCTTCCTTTTTATTTTCATCCCAAGCAGTAACTAACCCAGACACAATTCTAGATCTGAGAGGCTGAACATCATATATAGCAAGAATTTCACCAACAAAATCTTGAACATTTCCATCCAATTCCACAAAGGCATTTATAGAAAGCCAGTCACCTACAATAAGGTCAAAAGTTTTAACACTAGAACACAAACAAGAAAAGTTTTATTTATCTGACCAGTAGAAATTTTACACATGTACCCAATTTCACTCTTTAAAAACATTATACTGTAAAAGCATTATTTGTATAATTTTTTTTTTTTTAAATTCAAGTTCACTAAGGAAAAAATCGATTGTAATATAAAAGCTTTGTACTTTTCATTACTAATTTCTTCAGAGTTCATGTTCTCTAAGTATCGTAATGCAGTTTTTACACCCTTCAATGTTCCTTGCACCATTGCAACGTCCCACACCTAAAGGCCTTTTGAGATCCTTTTGTTAAGGATCGAGGAAAGTGGGTAACGAAACTGATCGCCGACTCAAACATTCTGGGTCTGCCACGTTTACCTCAGGAGAGACTATTTGAATTATGACCTTTGGTCGTCGGTATTTTTTCCCAGCCACCTAAGTGTTGGAATTTGTGGCAATGAGGCAACATATTTTCTAATTTCCAGGACGTATTTCCTATGTTTATTATAGCCAAGGTTCCAAATTCACTATAACTGTTTTTTATCATGCTTATTTGTAATGTAAGTAAAATGAGACTAATGACAGGTTCACTATACCTGGAGTCAACCGTACTTTCTCAGGTCATCTCAATGAAAAAAACAGGTTTCAGCTTCAATACAGGCCTTTCTTTGAGCAGAAAACAACACACACACCCCTTATAAGACCATGCACACAAATAGATTCAAACATGTACTCTAAAATATACAAATTAAACATTTAAAGAATTGCTGTACATAAAAATAAATAAACAGTAGACGTAACAATCAAGAGCATAAGATATGTAAAATGTTTTGATAAAATTATTCTAAGGAAGAGTTAAGAATTAAATATGCTTTGTTCAGGCTACTTGACTATTTGTTTGACAGGTACCAAAATAGTTGAGGTTCACTGAAGACCTCATTGCTTAGCAAAATGAATTCCTCCTCCACCCAGCCAGAAACGCCGAGCACCAGCTGTTAATCTCCCAAAGTGCCAGTTCAATGGGTGCAGTTAAAAGGTTACGGATAGTTTACGCAAGTGACTTACTTTGTTCCCATATCGTCATAAAAAAAATACTGAAAGTGATACACATTCTAACTAAACACAGATGAGTATATGTATATGTGAGAATTAAGAAATAAAAAGGATGTAAACAAACAGGCCATAAATGATGAATTTCAACACGTTTATAATTACAAATCACAAGACTAAAATTTAATCAAAGAATTATGACTAAATTAGATTTCGTAAAAAGGAAGTTTTAAAGCATAGCTTCCTTTATATAGACCATAGATCCATTGATATCATGTGAATATTCGACTGTTGGTAGAATGACAAAAATGATAGGGGGTTAAACAGTTCTATCATAAGTTTGCCAATGTCTGTGAAATGAATGTGAATAATTTCCGACTGTTACTAATGGATCATGCCCCCATAATAGGTTTGGCTTCAATGAGTTTCAAAAAATAACAGTCAAATGACTGAAAAAAAACATAATACAGCACAAAAGTGGAAAAACTTACCTTCATATGGAATAAAATCACACCTGACATCGTCCAATAAAAACTTGATATTAGGCTTTACATAGACTTCTCGGCCATCCTTTGATTCCACTTGCCCAATCATCTTTCTGTTTATGGCTCCAGATGACTTAACTATTTCAGTCTTCGTTTCCTTACATTTCTCCTCCCAACTTTCATCAGCAGTCTCTAAGACCTTGTGCAATTGCCATTCTTCATCAACATGCCTTCGAAATACAATGTAATTAATTCTGTCACCCTTTTGTATTTTTTTATTCTGAACATGTTTGTACATAAAACTTAATTCATGATCAATAATTGCATAATCATCAGAAATATTTGTAACTGTCCCAATTCTGTACTGACACAGTTGAAGATCACTTGGTAAATCATTTTTTTCTAGATGAATAATTTCACTTTTTAGATCACTTAAATTTTTACCATGATTCACAAACTGACTCTGTGTTGTATTATTCGCTTCAGTTTTAGTGATTGTATTTTTTTCATCAACCTTACATTCCAAATCATTCTTCCAAGTCTCTTCTTCCCATCCTTCAATAACTCTTATTTCCTTCTCTAATTCAGCAATTGAAAGTGCATCATTATCAAATTCATCAGAGGCACTTTTGTCGGTCTGATTGATATCAATTGGAGATTCATCAATGGTTGTAATACTTGCTTTTGCTTCTCCCACATCCGAAACAAATGTCTTTTGACCAATGACATAATTTACAAGGGATTTTAAAATTGGAAACATTTTAACTGCTAAGAAATTTGTTTTATTGCCCTATATACTTGTCAATGACTGGATATTTCCATGCAGTAACTTGAATGTAATCCAATTCTTTTCTCAAGAGTTTCATTCTTTTGTTATGAGCATCACGCTGCATCTGCAATAAGCATTGGTCGAACGAATGCTCAAATTTCAAATGAACTAATTCAGAATTTAGAGAAGTAGTACTAAGTTCAGAAGCTTGCGATTCACTTTGAGTCGGAGATGATAGCACGGTTTTCGGAAGACCTGTTGAGCTCATATCAGGAACAAAACTGTACAAATAAAAAATGCATTTCAACATATCATTCACAACATACCTATCATTAAAATGAAATAATTTCCAGATATGTAAGTACACTGACACGGAGCTAGTACATAGCGTTAATACATTCATCTTAACACCTTTATTACAGTTTTCGTCTTACCTGCAACTCCTACAGCTGACAACGCGTTTGTCAGGAACTAAAACAAAGATTATATTCAAATTGGATCTGTAACATTAACGCAATAATAATTATACGCTTAATTTGAAATAAAGCGCACTATCACATACAACACAAACAAGTGGTTACAAGCGCCAACCCGCCTGCCAGCCAGTACCAAAGAGTATAACTCGGTATAAATGCCGCGAATGTCGCCTGCCCAAAAGGACTATAGTACGATTTATTTAGTCGTGCACTTGACGTACATCGGGTGTTGACGTTTCATCTAATCGGAAGCTTAAATGTCGCTAACAGTGACGTTGGTATAGGGACGTTCAAGCTTCCGATTGGATAAAATTGTGAACAGCTGATTTTCGTCAAGTGCATGGTTAAATAAATCCTAGTGTATACGAAAGGAAAACCACCACAATTCTTCCTCTCAGCTTCCGCCAGTAAACGAAATAATAGAGTACACTACTTATGAAGACTATAAACGTCTTCATGGCTGGTATACATGTTTTGTTAATAATGTACTTCATAACAGACTTGAATGACAGTCAATGACAGTAACATAATCAGAGTAAAAGGTGAGAGCAAGACCCGCAGGATATCTCGTTGACCATGGATGAAAGAGTAACCACTGATCTATTAACAGAATGTCCGAAAGCTACCGTAACAAAAACACTGAAGATTCTATGTAGAATTTTCATGAACAAGGGTGGATCCAGTTATTCCGAAATTATAACTTTGTCTCCGAAAAAATTAGGTTTAAATTTCACTTCCGGGCGCGCAGTTCAAACCGACTGCCGCGACCACGCAGACACTGCGACGGTCAAAGGCAGCGCTGGGCCAAGTACTCCGAAGTCTTTTTACTGTCCCGTATAAATACGTATATACGAAGTAATATACTTAGTGTGCGGTAAGTTACGTAGTGCAGCGCAAAAAAATGGCGGATTTTCGGCAGAAAAAATTCATTGCCGGGCCCTGGTAACTAAAAAGTGAATAAATCCAGTTACCAAATTAAGAAAAAAAATCCTCCATTTTTGGTGGTATAGCCAGAATTCCTTTTCTCTGGGTCATTGAAAAAATCAATTGACAGCAAAAATTTCGTCCGTCCGTCCGTCTGTCCTTCCGACTGTTCGTCCTGTCCGTCTCTCCGTCCGTCTCTCCGTTCGTCTCTCCGTCTGTCCGCCCGTCTGTCCGCCCGACTGTCCGTCCGTCTGTATGTTTGTCCGTCCGTCTGTATGTTTGTCCGTCCGTCTGTATGTTTGTCCGTCTGTCTGTCCGTCCGTCCGTGAACACCACTGGCGTCAAAACCATACATATGAATTCTTCCGAATTGAAGAAACCCCTGTCCATCTGGCTCGAGTCGTATCTTTGAGATTTTAATAAACATTGTTCAAAATTTGGAAGTACTTTACATGAAGCCCTCCGGTCATTTTAAAATTTTCTCAAAAACGACTCGATTTTTTCTCTAATTTTCTTGTAAGAAAAGAATAACATACTCGTCGTATAGGTCCATAAGGTCCATAACGTGGCATAGGTACAATTTTCACTGTTCTCTCTGTATTTCCGAAAATTTCAAAACTATGGATTTTTTCGATGTCTTCCTAATTACCAAACTGTCTACCAAATTAAAGATAAAGTTTTTTCTTCAAATAAATATTTTCTCCATTGTGACTTCTTTCATTAAGGTGGTGTTCCAAATATTTTTGAACATTTTAGTAGTTTTCGCGCAATATTGGATGCAATTTTTAAAAATTACAACCTTTTTTCTCGAATACGACCCAAAATGTTTTCTTTAAACTTTTGATATAGTCCTAAATGTAGTCTATAAGATGACCTAGACGCCATATTGCTCTATTCTTTGTTGTTGTTTATTTAATTACAAAAAAAAATTGACTTGTCTCTCACGTCCTTAATATTTATATTAGGGACAATTTCCTCACATTATTACATTTATGAGTTCATGAGCTTTCAATAATGCCTTTTAAAGTTTCTCGAAAACTTGACTGTTTTCTGCGAAAAATGTCTCAAAATTCAGAAATGCTCAAAGGCCATTTTCTCAAAAACGGCTCAAAATTTTTTCTTCGAACGGATGGAGCTAATTTCACTCTTTAATATGACGTAAAATTCATTTCGGGGTACTTTTTGTTTCTTGTCAAAAATTACACAAATATATTTATTATGTTGTTGTTGTTATTATTATTATTATTATTATTATTATTATTATTATTATTATTGTAATATACCTCACACCATTAATATGCACATTTCCAGCAATTTGTAAACACTATTGTATTTGTGAGTTAATGTGATTCAAATGACTCCAAATGAAGTTTTTCGAAAACTCAAATATTTTCTGTGAAAAAGAGCTTCAAATTTCGAAATTAAAGTAGCGCTTAAATACCATTTTCTTAAAAACGTCTCCAAATTTTTCAAAGAAAATTACCATCTCGGGCGAAGTATCACTGTTATTTAATAATTACATTGAATTGAATTGTTGCCTTATTTTACGTGGCGAGACTCTGGCCATCAGGCCCGCTCGTCCGTCTGACCACGCAAATTTCGCTACGCTCCTTTCACCAACTAGGAGAGAAAGGAGGTATTTCTTGGGCGAGAAACAGGCGATTTGAATTTAGCTCAGAGGCGTCATTTAGGCTTGAGGATCTTTTACATGCAAGTAAATCTACTAACATGGGACAGCCGGCTTTACTTCCCCTCCGAAGGAAGGCGTACGAAGGACTTTCTCGCCTTTAGAAATCCACTTCTTCGATCGGGTTTGAACCCATCAACTTAGGTGTAACAATCATACGCTAACCGTTACACCATTGCCATATTAAAAAATAATATGTCTGCTCTATTTGGAAACGGAAAAATAAGAAAATGTCAAAAAAATGTATTTTGGTATATTTGGTAGATGTCAGATGGAAAGAGTAAGTGGCAAGTTCGTATAGTTAGCCGAGGCCAAAGGAAATAGAAAAGTAATACGGGAAAGTCTGTGCCATTCTGTAGCTCCTTTAGTTAAATATTGCACATATTACGAGCAATATTGCGCGAAACTACTAAAATGTTTTAAAAAAATTTTATGACCTTCAAGACCTAATTATGGACAATAAAATCCATATGAAGGAAAAATCTCTTTCATCAATTGTATAGTTGTACGAAGTCGGCGAAAAAATTTTAACTTTTGCAATTTTCAAAAATTCAGGGTTAACAGTGGAAATCGGATGTGCCTCCTTTATAAGATTGCTCTATTCCGGCAAGAAATTTAAAGAAAAAAAATTGAAGCCATTTTAGAGAAAGTTTTCAAAATTGCACATGGCTTCATGTAAAGTACCCGTAAAAATTCCTGTTTTCAAAATCACAGAGCATTGATTCAGGCCATATCGACCTAAGATTGGTGTTTGTTCAAAATCCTACGCGTAGTTTAGGCGCTGGTGTTGTTTACATAAACCTAGGCAGACGAATGGACAGTCGAACGGACGGCATTTTGAAAAAAAAGCAACACTTTTTCAGTACCAGGGAACCCAAAACGAGTACTTCCGTTGAAATCCTGAAATCAATTTTCCGGATCATTACATAACTTTCTCAATACTATGTTTATTACTCCGTATATACATACGTATACGTGAAAGTAAACTAGTGGTGCTACATAATGGCAAAGACTTTCTCTTGTTATTATGTCCATCAAATAAACGCCAAGTGACATGTAAGAAAATCTATTCAACTCCTAATTTGTACAACAAAAAGAACATTCTGCAACTACTTCATGACATTATTCTTCAATTCATTATTCATCAATTCAAACAATATTGACTCCGTCCGTGAAAGCCTACAATACTTCATGACATTGTTACGCGGACGTCTGCGTCTCTCTTGAGTCTTCTCACTTGACGTTGTGCTCGCTCTCATTTGAGTGCGGACGAATTGTCCACAGTTCCATCCGCTAGAGTCGCCGCACGATGTCGTCCTCGCCTTGCGGGTAGTTGTGCCTTCTCCAGCCACGTAACACCCACGCTAACTTCTGCTTCTACCACCTGGCGACTCATGCAGCGCTTGGGCAGCATTCCTTCTCGGTGACTGCGGACTGTATTTTTTGAATAAAAAAATAATACCCCAAAGTAAACATGTCGTATTAAACAGTGAAATTAACTATATCCTTTGGAAAAGTTTCCAGAAAAAAGTTGGAGTCATTTTTGAGAAAAAGAAGTTTGAACGTTTCTGAAAAGACGGAACTTTGAGAACTTTGGGCGTAGAACATTTGGTGTGAAATGGTCAACAGCATTTCTGTAACAAGAAAAGTGAATGATGCCATTAATTTAGACTTGGGCGATGAATTAGAGTTTGAAAAACAGTTTTTGCCAAATTCCAGTTTTCTTGAAAATCGCTACTCTATATTTACGGAAGTGCTTGAAAATGCTGTGTATTTGTTATTTTGCTGTAGCTTCATTTAACAATTATTCACATTTAATTGTTCAGTAACAACTGAAATGTGTACAATGAATTTCTATAAATGACACTGAATTCAGAAAATTCACCTTTAGGAAATAAAAAAGGTTTGGAAACATTGCTCGTACGTCATGCTCGAACAGATATAATTGCGTTGTTTCTTACCAGTTGCGTAACATCATTGTGAGATCTGACAGCTTGGAAAGCCGCTTAGATGTGGCTGCTTGTTGTTCTAGGTTCGTGAAGATTTTTGCTTTGTATTAATTCAGAAGAAGAAATGCCTCGTAACTGTGCAAATAGTCAAAATACGTAGTGTTATATTTGTGGAGAATAACTCTAAAATCGTAAAAATCAAACCTTAATCCTCTGAGAAGGAATATTATGAACTTTATTTTGGATATAAGGTAGGTGACCAGAACCTGAAATGGGCTTCCCATATATGCTGTGTCGTTTGGTACATGCTGGGTAAAAGGTTCATGACACATGCCCTTTATTTTTCCCATGATTTGGAGGCAACTGATCAAACAACAGACCCTTAATTCTGTCTGACGCGAATAGCTGGAATCACCTAAAAAACGAAAATGGTGCAATATCCCAGTTTACCAGTGGCGAAGCTAACACAATAACTTTGGGCATGATTGTCTGATGAGGCATGATTGTCTATATTCTTACCTCGTATTTTCTTATACAGCTAGTCCAAGTGTCGGTTTTGTCGTGGTCGCAAATTTGGCAATCATAATTTTTGGTTTGTGAACGGCATTTGAGTCTTTTTAAAATAGAATTTACGATACGAAGCTCTTTTACCAAAAAAATATTTCAAAAAATGTGTTCAAATTGCTGTCATAGTTTCGGGATGAAATTTTTAAAAAATGCGTTTATAGCGCAATAACGACGGGCTTCCTGATCCAACGCCATGTCAATCATGCAAATCGAATGAATAGGAGCGTCGTAAAGTGAAATTTGGAAAAACATCTCACCCCGCTCCACTTTCCACTCCGGTGCGTCACCCGCCCGTTGTGAGTCCTCGACGCTGCCAGCGACATGGGCCTGAGGCACAGGAGGAGGCCAACTTTTCAGGCAGACAAGCCAGGAAGGTGGCATAAACCAGACTTTTAAAAAAATGGATATGAAAAAATGACCTACTGCACACGCGGATAGCAATGCGCAGAATCCGAAATTTTTATACAGTTGTAGAATATTTGGCAGATAATTAACATTTGATTAACAATTAATTACGCTTTCGTCACTTTGCATCTCAACATATTTATTCCCCACATACCAAACTAGTGAGGCTCAGAAACAAACGGTCTCTTATCGTCTGTAATAGTAGAATGAACAATCGTGTTCACATATTTGCGTCTTCCTTCGAATTATGTCATAAAATTCTTTGAACCATTACTCAAAATATCGATTCTGATTTCAAAACTAATTTCAAAAGTAAAATTCAACTAAATGTGTAAATATCACCAATATTCCATCTCCTCACATCCTATTTTAGATATAGGCATGAGAATGAGCAAAAGAATTTAGCCTTCAAGAAACAGTTCACTAGCAGTCCAGCGCACGTGCAGAGGCGTCTCCCTGAAGGGCTTGGTTGCCCAGTTCATATACTCTCTGGTTCACATTGCGAGTCCCCCACTCCCTACTCCTCTTTGGGCGCGCGGAGGCTGTCGCCAAGACTCAGAGGAAGAGGGGCCGCTGCAGAAAGCGATAGAACGCAGCGCGCGTATAAAAAATTCCGAACGAACATTCTCTGAAAAATCGAGTATTTCAGAACCAGGTTATCTACTATTTCGTATTTTGGAAATTATAATTATATTTCTCGAAAGCCTCTTAAGCGCTTCGCCACTGCAATTTACTATATTCTCTTATATATGTATCTGTGGTCGGCCGTGCACCTCAGGACGGATTTGTTTTTTACGGTGCCGAGTAATATACGGAGTCGTATATGTACGTAATATACAGAGTAATATACGTAGTAGAAAAAAAAGTTATATCATGTCGTGGAAACTCGATTTTGAGATTTCAACGGTAATACACTTTTTGGGATACTCTGATACCGAAGAAGTGTTTTTTTGGACGTCCGTCCGTCTTTCTGTCTGTCCGTCTGTCCATCCGTCCGTCCGTTCGTCTGTCTATCCGTCCGTCAGTTTGCCCGTCTGTGATCACCTCTAGCGCCTGGACCACACATAGTATTTTTATAAAGATAGATATTTTGTACTCGAAGCGCTGAGGTTTCGAAAAACTTTCAATAGTTTCTTGTTTGTTTGTTGTTGTTTTTTACAAGAAGCGCCTTGACCATTTTTAGTTTTCTCAAAAATGGTTCCAAATTGTTTTAATTTTTTTTTGTAATAGAGTAAAATTCACTTATAAAGATGACATCGGTCTGAGTTTGCTTTCTCGTACTTACTAACGTATGAAGAGAAAGTATTGTAATCGTGCGCCGGAAAACGGCGACACAAAAACTCATGTTGCCGGGCCCTGGTAAGGAAAAAGTGGATAAATTCAGTTGATAAATATAGGAAAAATAGAACGTGGTGTAGTCGGAATTCATGTTTTGTAGTTCCTTGATACCTAAAAATCGATTGACGACAAAACTGTCTGTCCGTCTGAGCACAACGCTAGCGCATAAATCGTTCAGCCGATTTTCTTCGAAATTGAAATACCTCAATTGTCTTGCAGATGTCGCGAAACCTGGAATTTTAAACCGAACTTTTAAATTGGGGGGGTACTTTACATGAAGCCTCTGAGACATTTTCAAAACGTTCAACAAAATGGCTTCAATTTTTTTTGGATTGAATTTTTTTTTATTTAAATGACGTTAAGACGTCAAGGTATGGTATTCGTTAACATCCCAATGTTTCGAAAATAAGGGAAAAATTTAAACTTCAAAATTGGAAGTAGATATTTTTTTCATTCTCTTCAAGAAAGGTCATGTAAATTTTTTTGAAAAAAAGAGTAGTTTTGGCATATCTTGCGATTGATATTTACAAAAAACAATTCTCAAAAACCGCTCCAAATTTGTTCTTCAAATTTTCTTCATTTATGTAATAAGAGACGTTACAAATATGGTGCCAGTCATATTTTCGGATATTGTTCGCTTTTTTGAAAATTTAAAAAGAAATTTAAAATAAAAAAATTGAAGATAAAGATTTTTATCTTAGACAAAGTCTGTTGTACAAAATTAGCTCTTCAAAAAAGGTTATGTGCAACTTTATGAAAAAACGCGTGGTTTTTGCGTTACAAAAAAATATCAAAATGGTCTCCAAATTTTTTATTACATTTTCTTCACATAGCACGAAATACAACGCTAGTATAATTTTCAGGTATTCTTGTTTTTTGACAAAATTGCAAAAAAACAAAACTAGAAAAATGAAGATAGATATTTTTGCTTCAGATAATCTGTTGTACAAAATCAGCTCTTTATAAAAGGTCAGGTACAAGTTTTTGAAAAAATGAATAGTTTTGGCGTTATTTCTGGTTGAAATTAATGAAATATTACAGGTTTCAACCTAACTACGGGCCATGAAAAATATTGAATGAATGATATGAAAAATAATTAATTTAATTTTAATTATAATTTCCTATTGAAAAAGACAATTTTAATTCTATTTTTGCTTCCTCTCTTTTACTTTACTTAATTCTACAATTTGTATTTTCAATGTATTGATGTACGAGTACATAAAGTTGACGGTTTGACGACGGTATAATGGCTTTCATCGTTCCTTAATAGCGGAGGCAAATAATTCTTAAAGAGCCATCATTCTTAAAATCATAATATTATCCAGTTTAATACATCATTCAACTGTGAAGTGCAAGCAACACCACCTAGAAACTATCTAGGTGGTGTTGGTGCAAAGCAATGTCAGGAGAGGATGTGTTTATCAAAAATAGATCTTCAAGTAAGGTCATTTTCATTTTTTTGAAAATATGAGTATTTTGAGGCTAATTTAGAGACAAAAATAATGGCCGGTCTGAATTCATTACGTTTCATTGTAATTCCCGACATTTGGATGCTTCGTATTATATCTAATATTGCATCATCTGCGGGCGCTCCCCCAAACTGGACAGTTCCGGGTTATTCGCGAGTCGCGTAGAAGTGTGGCGCAAGTTCCAGATTTCGAGACGGGCGCCAACCAGGTATAAATTCGCCGCTGCCGGCGGCCGAGTCAGTGTGCGTATGCAGTCAGTGAGTATTCAGTCTAAGTCAGTCTGAAGGGGAAGTTGAGCTGTGGGGTGTGTGCATTGCGGTGAACAGTGGTGCAGTAGGTGAACAGCAGTCTGAAGTCGGAAGCTGAGCTGTGAAGTGTGCATCGCGGTGAACAGCAGTGCCGTGGACCCTGATCAGCGCCGTGAATTGTGGTCTGCGCAGTGTACCGTGGACAGTGCATTGGACTGTACGATAGTGTAGAAGAAGTGAACAGGGAACAATAATGAAGAGAAGTGAGTCGTGTGTAAGAGAATTACCAAGTGAAGAACACAAGGACTGTGCAATCTATCTGTAAATGAGTCAAGTATTTTTAGTGTCTCATTAACAAACAAAATAAACATTTTTATTAAAATGTTACCTGTATTTTAATTCACCACTAAGAAACATTACAGTATATTAGAATTTGTATATTTCATACATCTTCGTTTCTTGCATTCGACTTTTGTTACACATTTGCACATTAATATTTTTATAAATTATTTAAAACCTATTTGAAATACTGTTAGCTTTAAGGAAATATCAGATTGGAATGCTACAATGACTCGACAATAATGACTCTGAAGCTAATTTTTCTGAATTGCGTCTTATTGTTGAGGCATGATTTACCTGCATGAAAATCATCTACAATTGTCAAATTTGTTTACATTTGCTTGAAAATATCTAATTTTTTCTCCAAATGTACGATTTGTAATGAGCAGGGTTGGGCAGTTTTTAATACTTGTATTTGAAATACGTATATCAAATGCATTGACATGTTCATCCAATTAATGACTGTATGAATGACCTTAGCAGATTTCACACATTCTCCAACTAGGAGATGATGATTTGTTTGAAAAATCAGTTGTTTTAATAGGAAATTCCATTTCTTTGTGATAGGCATATTTTTGATATAATTTCTTAAATGTTTATACATATCGTTACAATACATTACAATATTTATTGTTCAGAAATTTGTATGACTGTCAATTACTAATTTACTATAATTGACAAGTAAGCCATTACTCTTTGCTCCGAGTTTCGGAGATACTTCTCAATTTCGTATGAATAAAGTGAGGGAGCAAATGCTCAGTCTCTGAGCACTTGCTTCGTCTCTGAGCGTACTCTCAACTGGCGAGCAAATACACAGAATTGGTATGAATAAAGTTAAGCGTTTACTCTCTAGATTGAGCACTTACTTCTGTTCACATCCCGTATGGAGGTAACACACAATGCCATTGGTTGTTGAGAACTATTGAACGGGAGTATAACATTATCAGCTACTATGATTCATTGGCAAGTCGAATGCTTGATAATGAAAGCACAAAGCTGGGTGTTAAAGAAACTTTAAACAAATAAAACTATTTTTAAAACAGTTTCCAACCTCGGCGCCGCAAGATATTACTAGAAAAAAGTATTACATAACTACTATTAAAGGCAATAATGTATGTGCTGTTTTTGCACCAATAGTTTACTGTAAACTTGAATTTTCCAAAATTGCAAAAGTGATTTTTTCGGCGTTTTCCCACAACTGCAAAGTTGAAGATAGAGATTTTTCTATTAAAGGAAATTTGTTGTATTTAGCACTTTCAATAAGATATGTACTGTGACGTACCTGGGAAGCGGTACTTTCACGACAAATAAATTATGCAAGGGACAGGTACAT
>BOPP01000021.1:12646196-12659251 GCA_017312745.1 Gryllus bimaculatus
CCACCACAACACACCAAGGGAAAAGGAAAAGAAAGGGGGGGAAAAATTTAACAAGGCCCCCACTGGGAAATATTTAATTTTAATAAATTAATCAAACCAATTTTTTTGAAATGTGAAACAATTTAAAAACTTTCAATTTTCGAATGTGTAAAAAAAAAAAAACTGTGTTGTAATCAATAATATACCCTAAATATCCTAACGTTTATTTAAAAATATTTAGATAGGGTATAATAACTTTTTTGGATAATTTTCCCACATACTTCTTCAGGTGCTAAGAAAGGTAATATTTATAGATATTTTTTAATTACATGTAAATGGCCAAATTTGCAATTGCTAAATGAAAACATCTGAACAATAAATCCTGTAATAATATTATTGATAATTATAGTAAAAACTAATACATTTTCTACTTAAACCGTCAACATTCTGTCATTCGTAACAATTCAGTACTTGTCTGCCATGTGTAGGTTTCCAATTGAGGATAGTTTGTGTGTGGACTTTGGTGGAAATATTGTCATGATGTGCAGTTAGTAGCTAGTAGCTATAGAAAAATAAAAAAAATCTTGTATTGCTGCCTAACCAGAGAAAATATGTGCAGTTATTTATTTAAATTAAGATTGCCTAAAACTAGGGAGACACTGCCAAATTAAAATTGTTATGTCTTCCCACAAATTTTCATCTTCAATAAGAATTTTTTTTTTTTGTAAACAAGCAAATTTCCTCTTTAATCCCAGAACACTAAGCATTATTTACCGTATGTTATTACTCAACTACAAGACAAATCAACTTGCCAAACATAAAACTAGTATAAATTTATAATTTGTTTCATTTTCCTTGGTTTTGAAAGACTTTACCCAAAATAACAATGAATTGATATTGTATCAAATTACAATTCATTTTCAGTATAAAGTCACCAAAAAATTAGGCTGGTTATGATTTCAATCCATGAATTTATAAAAAATGATAACTTTTTAAAAATCATTGAATTTAAGTTATTTTTAATATTAAAATATTAAGTTATAGAGATGACTAAATCAATTACATTTTTAGTTAATACAACGAATATCATATTCTTTAAACTTTTCAACATAATTTGAAGAATTTCGAGAAAAAAACAATACAATGTTATATACATTAAAATGAGCATGCTTAATCGAAATGAACAATAAACACTTTGTAGTAGTTTATTTACTAATGGAGCTTGGACTGATATATTAGTTTTTAAATCTAGCATTTCATTGTCTAGATACATAGCACGATTTAAAGAACAATACACAAACGAGCTTGTTTCAGGAAAAACACGATAAATCTTCAAGCATATTTGTTAATTCTAGATTTTTGGAGTAAAATGTTGCTAATGCCACAAAGTATAACATCTTAGCGAAGATAAGCATTAACTAAAAAATGGAATTTTATTGATACTCACTTAAGAAAAAAAAATTAATATTGTAAAAACTAATAAAAACGGAATTTAATCTTACTCAATTTTAATAATGTTACCTTTTTCCTTTGTGTATATTGGTAAAATAACCATTTAAGTGGGAAGGATCAGGACAACTATTAAATACGAATTTTAATCATTTCAAAAACTCTAATATTGTTGTAAGTTTTTTTTGTGAAATAAGTTGTTTTTTTAACAGTGAAGAGGATTTTTTTGGATTAAAGAATGTCTTTTTCTGACCCATGCTGACAGGTGTTTGCTACAAAAAGGGCCCTTTTAAATTTTTTTCCAAAAATTTAAAAAAAACATTGGGGGGGGGAACACATGAGAAGTGATGAAACTATAAGTAAACTCACATTTAAAGATTTTGTGGGTTTAGGGGCAGTAAATTGCACCAGACCCCCTCAAAATGTTATAGTATCTATGTGAAAAAACAACTAAAACAAACAATAAGGAAATGATGCATTTAAAACTCAACTGTTTTCACTTTTTTCGCTTTTAAAGTAATTAAAGGATAAGTAAATCACTTTAACAATTTTGGTTTTAAGTATAAACATCTAATAGCAATATTTAAAAAACATTATTTAAATCAAGTTAATCTGAATGATAAGAAAAGCAGATAATTACTCTTGAAAATCTTACACGCGCCAGCAATTAATATCGCACAACCTTACTTTGAAAATGCGCGCGCCAAAACCGCAACAGTTGCGCCTATCTGCACCAGGTCCGGGTGAGTGAGGAAACAAATACTTAGTCCCCGCCTTTTAACATGATGTGAACCGGCCCTGGCGAGAGGCCTCGAGTGAAAGGCACGGACGGGGCAGTGGCTGCGTTCCAAGAACGATTTATTCGTCGTTGTTAAGTGCAATTCCGGACTGAGTGTGGCTGCTGAGTTGTGGGAATCAGGTTTGATAAAGGATTAACAATCAGATGATGTAGTGGAAGCTAGAATTGCCCACCAGAACTGATAAAACCAATTAAAGAACAGGAAATCGTGTGGCGGTGGGCTCGTGTCATAATCCCGCCCTGGTATTATCATATAACAATGGGCAGTACAGTACGGACATCCGCGCAAAGTTGAGCCAAGGTCGCTGAAAAGCTAGAACAGCCGACGAACATCAAATCACGCGTCGTGCGTTCCAATCCCGTGAGAATTGTTCACAACGGCTGGGGTGGACGCTTGGGCGAATCATGGCCAGTTACGTTGGGCCCAGAAGGAGTTGGTCGCCGAGGGGGGCGGAATTCCCGGCGGACTTCGGGGCGAAACCGAAGATTGCCGGAAGCCATCCGCCGCCGTTGCCACGACGGCCCGGTCGCCTCCAGAGGAAGCAGGTGGGGTTTTTTAACATCAAGGTAGCGCTGACGTGGCGCTTGTTTCCACAGGCCTGCGCATTGCGATTTGTAAATACTATTTGTAAAGTGTGTTAATCTGATCAATTAAAATAATTTAGATGTGCAAAAGAATTTATAACGATTATCTTTCCTATGTTGCGCAAAATACCTGGAGACCATTCACGAAATCGTTTCAGTACATTATACGCAGTAATATACGTAGTATTGGAAAAGTTATGTAATGCCGCGGAAAATCGATTTCCAGATTTCAACGGAAATACACGTTTTGAGGTCCACTGGTAGTGAACAAATGTTGTTTTTTCTTTTTCAAAAGGTCCGTCTGTCTGTCCGTCCGTCTATGAACACTACTAGTGTCGAAAATATGTAGGATTTTTTCCAAATCGAAGAAACTCGTGCCCAATTGGGTCGAGTCGAATCGTTGAGATTTCGAAAAACATTCATTAAATTTGGGGGTTATTTGCATGAAGCCCACCAGACATTTTCAAAATTTTCTCAAAATAAGCTTTCCGTCTTCCTACAACTACAAAATTGAAGATAAGAGATTCTTCCTGAAATTAAATTTAGTGTGTTCTTCCATTAAGGTCAAGTACATTTTTTGAAAAATTTAGTAGTTTTCGAACAATTTTGTGCGCAATATTTGCAATTTTAAGAACAACAAAACGAAGATTTTCTTTAAAACGCCTCCAAATTGTTCTTTAAACCTTTGGGAGAGATGTTACAAGATGCACTTTTTTACGTACCCTAAGGGTACGTTTATGTTGGAGCTGCGATAAACGATGAAAGCAGCGCTGCGAGCCAAGCAACGAGAACGTCGCCATGTAATCAAATGGAGGTGTTCATGTTGGCAGCGCGCTGCTCTCGGGATCAGCGCTGCGACCAGCGATAAGAGCGTCTAGTAGTATCGCTGGTCCTCGCTGTCCACAGCTGACACACTTCAGGTGTTGTAAATGTCGAATAAAATGATTGCTGAGAAATTTATCATTTGTGTTTTTGTTAGGAGTCAATTGTGGGACAAAAGAGATATAAATCACAATTCTGAATTCAGCATTTCCAGAAACCCTAAAATGCCATTTCCTTGATTATGGCTCCAACATTTTTCTCAAATTTTCCAACGGATGGTTCTAATTTCACTCTTTAATATGACGTAAAGTTCATTTTACTGTATTCTCTTGCTTTGAAAAAATACACAAATGTATTTTTTTAAAACATTTCTCACTCTGTTAATATGGACATATCCAGCGATTTGTATACATTATTCTCTTTGTGAGAACAAGATCTTCAAATGACTTCAAATGAAGAAAAAGAGTTTCAAATTTCGCATTTACGCTAGAGCTTAATCGATTTTGCTTAAAAAGGGTTCCAATTTTTTCAATGATAATTTCCATATAGGTCGAGGTTTTACTCTTCTTTAATATTTTAAAAGTAATATTTACAATCTACCATTAGAAAAACGAAAACTTGAGAAGATTTCAAAAAATGGATTTAAAGCGGCGATGGATGGCAGTCGCCGAGAGGATGGGGCGTACTTAAAAGGTTTTACTACGAGAAAGTCTGTACCATTCAGAAGTACTAGTTTATACTGATTTCACATTTTAAAGGAAGTTAGTTTTAATTTGAAATATGAGCAAGCATTATCCATTTTTACATATAACACTAGTTTTTAATTATAAGACGATATTATTATTATTTAAAATTTAAATGACTAATTGAATTACTTAAAAGTAATATTTAAAATCTGCCATTAGGGACACGAAAAATTGTGTGAACTTCAAGAAATGTATTGAGTGTAGCGATAGATGACAGCTGTCAAGATTGAGTGGCAAGTCGGAAAAGCTAGCCCAGATCAAAGAAATTAGAGGACTAATTAGGACGAGAAAGTCTGTGCCATTCGGACGCACCACTAGTTTATTCTGTTTCACAACATTTTAAAGGATGTTAGTTGTATAAGCACACGCTGGTGGTATTACCAGGGCAGTGGTTGAAGGTCGGGGAATAATTTATTCTCGCTGGAAATAGAAATTACCGCATTAAATACATTGGAATCCGTATGTTTCGGCCGGACTGGAGAAAATAAGTGGATTCCATCCCCAGCCCTTTTAGCACACTTGCACTTATATTCCTTGTGTTGCCTTGCCGAGCCATCGCTGGGAGTGCACTTCATGGAAAGAGTCGCGCAAGCGTCTCACCAGCGAGGACCGGTCTTTGGCCCATGTCATTACCCGGCCAGCTCCCCCTCGTCTCCTTCGGCGGCCATCTGACTGTCCGTGGGGGAACCGACAGGCGCCTGTGCTGCAGGGGCTGGCCCGTTAGGTCCCAAGGCCCCCGTGCTGCTGTTCCGGGCTGTGAGGTCTCCAGGGGGCGGCACGCTGCTGGGGGATGGTGGCCCCAGATGGGGCTGCACCTGAGCTGCCTTCTCCCTCAGCAGCAGTGGCGTCACTAGACGTATGGCCTAGCACTACCTTTCCCTTTCCGTACGCTGGAAGAGGGAAGGACGAGGTTGAACGATATTATGAGTAGGCCGTCGTTATCAGTGAACTCCCATTTGCCTTTGAATCGTTTCGTCGTCTGTCGTGCTCGTGACCAGAAAGTCTGCGGGACAAATGTACGACGGACCCGCCGACCACTGACATAGCTAGGAGCTATAGGATATTCATCAGCCATCATAAAATATCCCACATCTGCCATGGCGTCTTCCAGTGCTTGTTCTCTAAATCAGTAGCTTAAATACGCGACTGCCCAGAAGTCATATTCCACTTTCAAGTGCTGGAGGCATACCGAACCGTTCTTTCTGTGCCCGGTTAGGGAGGAAGAAGAAGCGCGCTCTGATAGTGAGAGGTGGCTTTTTACGAGTGCTCTTAGCGCCTTGTCCATGGTATCGAGTTGTTCCTTGTTGTAGCGGTCTATGCGAAGTGGGAAATCCATAGCCTGGAGGACGAACTGGTTTAACCCGTCTTCTGTCAATCATATAGGTGAGATACTGCTATTTTCCCGTAATGTCTTCTTGCTCTCTCAACTCTGACCAATCTTGGACCAGAATAAAGTCTATGGGCTGTCCTAGGTACAATTTCTCATTGTTCTTCTTTAAGCACTTGAGGCGGTGGTCACCAATGGTAATTTGGTCTTCTTTCGCCCCCGGATTGTGAGCGTCGCACACTTTGCTGGCTTCATGAGCACGTCCGTTTTTTCTAGTGCAGCGTGAATACTGTCTACCATGGCTTGGAGCTGTTCGGGAGAGTCATCCATCTGCAAATGCCGGGAACGCGATACCATCTGCAAATGCCAGAACAGGTGACGTCCCAGTCGCTCCTCCAGCCGCGTCTCTGATGGCGACTTCAACGACTATGTTAAATAGTACGCCATTAAGGGGGCACCCCCGCCTTATGCTGCGAGTCATGGAGACTTGATTTGAGGGGGCCATGCGCTGTCGTGGAGTTAGTATAAATGTCTGTCATTATTTGAACAAATGATTTTCCGGACCCTACCGCTACAAGTGCATCCTTTATCGCCTGGGTGTAACAGACCCAAATACGTTTTGGACATCAAGGAACGTTATGGCTATGTCGGACTTCCAGGCCTTCGCGAGGTCACGTTGACGTTGTAGGGCATAGTTATGGTCGAGCACTCCGTCAAAGGGGTGGGACCCTTTCTGTGACGTTGACAAAACCTCATTCGCTTCTAGCCATTTACTGAACCGTGTCGCCCACAGGCCCGTGTACAGTTAATATATTGTGGGAGCTAAAGCTATTGGTCGCCAGTTGGCGATTACAGTCTTTGTGGATTACGATTGTTCGTGATTGACGCCATGACTCGATACGTCCTGCCAACTTTACCAATGTGACAATGGCCGCTAGGATTTTGGCGTCAGGTTCAACTTTTAAGGTGACCATACGCTAGTCTGTGAGCACCGGATGTAGTATTTTGCTTTTGTGGAGCCTGTGCAGTATTTCACGTTGAACGAACTCTCTGCAGTCAACCTATTCCCTTCCTTTCACACTCGTTATCATGGAGGGATCGTAGGTGCCGGAGCTTCGCTAATTCTTCGCTAACTCTTCTAAAGTGGTCAACAGTGGCTGGGTCGACGGGGCATTGTTTGCCTACCTTTCCCGTCACGCATCGCATGGCACGCCTCCTCTACACTGTGTCGGTTATTTTGATTTTCTGCCTATCTTCTGCCGGGGTGTGTTCTTCTTTCTTCGCCCTGCTGGTGCCTGATGTTGCCTTTTCGGGGTATTAAGGTGTATACCTGCATATCTTGTATGCCCTCTATTAGTTGGCATAAAGGTTCTCAAAGAGTTGCTCCTTTATTGTGGCTTCTTTGTAGCTACTGGCAGCCATGGCATCGTCATATGCGGCTAGTAGCTTCCCCAACCACCCCATGATTTTGGCATTGCACGGTCCACGTGCGCGCCTTAGTGACGGGTCTGGGTCCCTATTTTGGGCTCCGGCGGCGGGGAGGCGTGTCCTGGGAGCTGTCTCATGATTTTGAAAGTGTGCTTCTTGCAGGGCCGGGGGCGTCACCTCTCTTTGGTGAGTGGGTCGTCAGCTTCGGCTCGCCATCGGGAGTAACCATAGAGCAACGACTCCGCATGGGACTCCGGGCCTAGCCTAAACCTATCTCGCTTGTCTTTGTTCGTGTTAGGGCGGGTCCTGTGGGCGCCTGCTTGTTTCTTCCTCCCCTGCGCTTCATGGCTACGAAGTGGATAGCGCTTGGCGCGCAGTGGCGAGGAGCGTTTCGCAGTCGGGTTCGCACATCGGGCGGGAAGGAGTTTTCTCGAGGTATATGGGCGCCGGTCCTGTCGCCTTTTTACATATCCCCTTGTGCTCTTTCCAGTAGCTTACGTTGCGGTCGCAGCCTCCACATATCAGGGCTATGTGTTCTGTGCCGTGTATGTTTCACATTTGGACCCCAAAAGAGTATCTTCTTGAAGGTTCATAGAAACTTCGGTCGCGAGTCACATACGAGGAATACGAGCACATCATTGGCGAGGACCGGCACTGACACTATGTGGTTTCTGTCCAGCACTGGTCGGATTAGGTGCCTACTCTCATCTCTGGGTGGTTCTTCCTTGAACCTCCAGTGAGCCGGTCTGTTTGTAAAGGTAATTAGTTTCTGAGAAAGGAATCTCCTCGTCCTGAGATGGTGATGGCCAGTAGTTTTTTCGTTGCATCCAAGTGTGAACATGCGATCCTGACGTTCCCTTGCGTTTGTCTCGAACATTTTCACCCGATCGCCTAGCCCTTTCCTGTATGGGAGCGGGGCTGTACTTGTCCGGAGGTGGGGGTAGGTGAATGACCACTCTTCCCTCTTCGAGCGTCGGGTCGAGTAAGCCCAGCAAGGCCGGCGCCTGTTCAACTACTAGTGGTAGATTTGCTCTTTGGCTGCTACTACTGGGGTTTTCTCTGTTATGTGGGTTGCCTTGCTTTTGTGTTGCGTTTGTTCTACAGCTGGCTTATTTTGCAGGGAATATTTTGATAGATTAGTGTTTTATATTTGTGAAACACGCCAATATAAGGAAAAAGTTTGTGAACGAAATATACTTTGGTGAAAATATTGTTTTTTGAGATCTACGTGTCTCCAAACAATTACCAATAGTACTCGCTTCTCCTATTGTCACGTGGAGAGACGTCTCCGCAGAAATGGCAGGAGGTCTCATTTTGGAGAAAGCAAGCAGTACACTACATGCGATTAATGATGTCAAGCCTTGTCCCATCGGCAGCAGGCAGTCTCGGATTTATGAGAAGAGGTCTCGGAATAGCTAATAATCTAGGTATTTGGATCGTATTGTTGACTGGTCGCTTCAAGTAATCGGTGAATATTCCGCAACAAGTGCAGACATGCAAAGCGTTACGAATTAAGAAGTCACAAAAGGCTTCCAAACATTTCTGTTACGTATAACGTCTTTTCCAGATCGATGAAATATGTCAAATGGAACTCGCTTATCGTCCGAGCGGAATCGCAAAAGGAATAAACATATGGAAGAGTTATGATTATGATTATGATTATTATTATTATTATTATTCTCCTGTGTCAATTTTTAGTTCCAAAACGTGGATTTAAATATGAATACAAAACTACCTAATGACTCGAATTAATACAATTCAATGAATGACACTCTTTTTAAGGAATCCGTTCCTAGGAATGACCTCGAAAGAAGTAACATTAAAATATAAAGAAATGGATCTCTTCGAAAATCCTTTTCTGTGAAAAATTTGCACACAATGGATGATGACACTGAAATCAAATCATCATGAAATCGTCAAATGAAATCAAGTCGGCTTTACTGCACTTTTTAAAAAAGAGGTCAATCTAAGACTTTAAATGATGAGAATCAAGAAATTCCCAACAATACACAGTCAACAAGCCGGTCGCTGCATCTGCGAGGTGACATCGCCTGCTCCTGAAGAGAGCGAGGAGGGGGCGACTGAAGGAGGAGAAATGGACAATATGGGATGTCGCGCAGTGCTGCGCTGCAGAACGCGAGCGTGGTTGGCGTCGGGGACGTCCGAGGGCGCTGGTGCGCTGCTCAGGTGCTCTGGCTGGGGCCGCTCATACTTCGCTAGTAGTGGACAGCAAAATATGGTCGGCCAAATTGCTTATCAATCAGTAGGAGCTCGTTTAAATCTAGCTCTCTTAATGATTTACACAAAATTTATTATACATTTGCAATTGTATATGGAGAACAAAAAAGATGAGAGCGTAGGCTTCCGCGGCCGGATTACGCCCTGAGGAAGGTTGCAGAATGGCGTCCGAAACGTCAACGCCAACACACAAAAAAAATTTACAGAATACTCCGTTGTCCATTCGCGCTTGAAGACAATGGATTTAATTAGAACTTTAACAGTTGAAGTAAAGAAGAAAATATGCAAACCCAATTCAAGATTTGTGTTATATTTATAGCATTGTACTTAACCAAACCATGAAACTGAGAAAAAATAAAAAAACACTTAAAAATTGTTGTTTAATTCAAATTTGCCGCAATGGATGCGTAGTCTCGTGCCAACAGTAAACCAGTGGTGCTACAGTATGGCACAGTCTTTCTCGTACAGTTCGTTTGCTTCTCTCTTTAGTCTTGGTTATCTACGTTTTGCTTCGACCTCTATTTAGCTCCCCTCTGTTGGCGTCTTTAGTTTTTTTCAATTTTCCGCAGACCTAATAGTAAAATTCAAATATGACAATAAGAGCATTTTATAGAATAGTAAATTACGATCCCATATGCATATTTTCATTAGAAAAGGATCTCCCAGATAAGATGATAAAGAATTCCCCCAAACCAAATGATATATGAGTAGTTACACTATAATTCTAACATAAAAATAATATTTTTGAAATGTATCTTATCCCCCGTCCCACCACTCACACAGATCACAGGGCAAAAACGTGTTTTTGTTTAAACGCGTTTTACTTTTTTGTCAAACCCTCTCTTCTCTCTCTGTTTGACTTTTTACCTCTGTCTCTATCTGTTTCTCTATCTCTCTGTGCCCCTATCTCTGTTGTTTCTACCTGTCTGTCTGCCTCTCTCACTGTCTTTGTCTCTCTCTTGCTCTGTCTCCCTTTTCATTCTCTGCATTTCTGGCTGTGTATGTCTGCCTCTTCCTTTCTCTCTCTCTCACTTTCTCTCTCTCTCTCTCTCACGCACACAATTTCGAAGAGATAATGTTAATTGCAGTTAAAGATGACAGAATTAATTTTGTTGTATTCATTTGTTTTTTCAAAAAAATTCAAAAATGTAATTTTTAAAAAGATCTCTCAGTTCTGTAACTTGCACATTTCCAGCAATTGCAAACACTACTGCATTTGTGAATGGAAGTACTTAAAACGATGTCTTATGACGTTTTTTGAAATCTCAATAGTTTTCTGCAAAAAAGGTTCAAATTTCGAATTTACAGTGATGCTTAAATGCCATTTTCTTAAAAACGGGTCCAAATTTTTGAAAAAAATTGCCATTTAGGAGCGAGGTTTTACTGTTCTTTAATATTTTTAAAGTAATAAGTCGAGTTTTCTCTTAGAAAGCCGAAAAAGTACGGTAATTTAAAAAAAAATGTACTTTGGGCAGCGATAGTTGGCAGCTGGCAAGAGTATGTTGCAAGTCATTTGCTTGTTCTTCCCTTCTTTAATTTCTTCTCCAATCTGTCTCCCTTGATTCGCGACCTGTTGTCCAATGGTTTCCGCGAAATTATCTAACAATGCCCTCATCAACATCGACATCTGATCCCGGCTTCCCGTCGCGGTACTGCACCTGGTGTGGTTTCTGCCGACTCGGTCCGATCCGCGGCTGAAATGACTGCCTCCTCTCTCTCCTAACTCAATTCTTTCCAAACTCCTTATTAATTCATTTCTTTCCTCCCCTTCGCTACCTTTCTCGCAGGAATCTGTCTAGCATCTCTATATTCTGTACGATCTGCCATTTTAAATGTCTATAAATTTTGCCGTGCCTGCTTATTACAATGATATTGCCTATACAAAAGTTAATACACTTGATGCCACACTTAATACACTTTACGACACAATACACGAAATAACACTTTCTGAATAGAACACACATGCACTAAATAACACTGGCACTGTACAGTTTAGTTTAACTGACTTTGTGGTGTTTGGATTGTTCTGCTGTATCGATATCAATCACGGCCCACGTTGGGCGCCATCAATCTCACGAAATACCCCTTGGCTAATAACTACCAAAATCGCCTGTTGGGGGCCTCGCAGATATCGTGCTCTTGCGAGCTTGTTATATCTCAGGCCAGTGGGATCTTTTGGGGTGTTGAGAGCCAATCCAATAACAAGAACACATAAATCAGTTAATTTGGGTTTAATAATCTTAAAACCTTCTTCGTCGCTTACAAAAATCACTCAAAATAACAATGAAACACAAAAAAACTGAGACCATTTCTCAATGAAGTAAAAATTACCTTAAAGCTCCTTCATAGAGAGTACCACACTCTATGGGGCAGAAGTCTGGACACTATCAAAAAATTTGAAAGACAAATGTCAATCAACAGAAATGATGTTCTGGCGAAGCAGTTAGATAAAATAATAAATGATGAAATAAGAAATAAAATGAAAGAGCAAACAACCTTGAACGAGACGATCGAAATGAAACAACTAAAATGGTATGGACATATGAGAAGGTTGAAATCAGATAGACTTCCTCAAAAAGTTTGGGAGTGGATATCAAATCGAAGGGGAAGACCGAGAAGAACATGGTATATGGCAATAACTGAAGCAATGGAAAAAAGAGAAATGGAGGAAAACGATCTATGGGATAAAGAGGCAAAGAAATTGGGATGGAAAACGGCCAAGGCTGTGAAATAACCGCTGAATAGATAGATACAAATTACTTGTTAAATTAATCACACTAATAATCACAGGAAATTCCACAGAATTGTTATTCTGATTAAACTTGTTACAATTCGTATTTACATTAAACACTGACAATATATACAATTTATCATTCCTTACAAATAACGTTTCTTACAAAAAAGTGTGCAGATGCATCACTCTCTCTACAACAATTTCGCTGCGGCCACGAACAACATGAAATGAATAATGATCTATTTACAGTTTTAGTAGGCAATAGTGCTTTAAAATGGCAAGAATCTTTCAATGATACTCATATGCCTCCCGTATGCTTATTTCCCTCACAATTTCCTTGCTAACAAGTTCTCCCTGATCGTCCTGACTTTGACCTAATTTTTGCGGCGCTTGCGCACCTTTACCTCCCGTCACAGTGTTCTCCGAGCTCCAATTCTTGACCTTGACGCGCACCGGCCTCTGCGGTGCCTGCTTGCTGCCCTCTCACATCGTCTTCCGGTCTTGTGCTCCCGGCGCCTTTCGTCCTCGTTTTATTCATCTATTACACCCGGCGTCTTCCGTCCTCGCCTGCTTCGTCCCTCTCGACGTTTCTATTTACGCCCACGTGCGAGTGTTACTTGCACCGCACTGAAGAACTCGTGCGTATTTCGTGAGTACGTATCTCTCACGCGCACTGTCCCAATTCCCGCCGCTGATTGAATTTTACTTGACCTCAGCACGAACTACTTCCTTACTGTACTTGGCCTCACCTCGACAATAACGGGTAGATTCACTCCCCGCATCTTTGTCTGAAGAAATACTTTCTTCCAGAAAACTTCTACAAAGTTCTCGGACGGCTATCTAGGCGTCTGTCCGACGTCCAACACTTCTACCTAGTAACCCTGCGAAGTTGTTGCTGCGGCGGTCAAGAACTAATGCGAGTGCTACTGGCTTGTCGAACGAGAACGA
>BOPP01000021.1:12659276-12672899 GCA_017312745.1 Gryllus bimaculatus
TTTTTATATATAATATATAATAATATATATATTAGAGGGCAGCCATAAATAGAACTATGTTCGTTTCCCATCACATCATGAGATACTGATATGTACAGATCTGGTGAGGCGAGCGCGGCCGACAGTTTGAAAAGCCGCATCCGCAGTACTACGAGCCCAGTTTCGCTGCTATAGTCCGCAGCAATGGTGCATGAAGAATGTATGACAGCGTTAATCGGGGACTGGGAGGGCGCGTGCCATAAATAAGTGCGAACACACACCGCGTTCAAGGTAAGTAGATCACTTCCTCTTATAAGAAAAACATTATGTAATATTTTCTCAGGCCCAACAGTAGTATTTAAACCAGGGCTCCTAGACCAAATGTTTTCCACGCTATAATTTCCCCATTGTTTTCATTAAAATCGTATTAAAATGCTTAAATGTAGTCATGTGCTATGCATTTTATTCCAACATTCTCCAATTTTTAATCATTTTTACAAACACAATTTTAGTTGACCTAGCGTGGAAATCGGTTGAAAAAACCTGGCCCACACCAGAATCTCTTGAATGTTGTATTGAAACTTCTGGACCACACTCATTTTACACGGAAATCAATTATGTGAACACAGGTGCATAGTAGTTAGGCGTAAGAGATAAGAGAGAAATTACATAATATTGTGTCATTGACAATACACCACCCTCTCTATCATTCCCTGTCTCCCTCCCTCCCTATCTCTCTCTCTCTCCATTAAAATCTATTTCATGACGAAGTTCATATGTAATTTGAACATAAAGATGTATTTTATTACAAAGCGGTACAAATAATGGATACGAAGGTTCATAAATAATCGACATTTGATCATCTTTATGAGGTTTAAATGAAGCTAAACATTTGTTTTTCTATTAAGTTCATTTTCTTTATATCATACCAGTAGCACAATTAAAATGTATATCAATTGTATCAAATGGAATGAATTTAGGAATATAGTTACCGATCGCAATTTCATTTTGTTTAAATTGGTTTCTGAAAACCTAATACTGATCCAATAGAATCTAGTTTCAAAATTTAATTTAAATGCACTATTGATTTAAATTCTACTGACAATTGAATTAGGTTTAATACTAATATTTGTTGAATTAAATTATGCTTGAGATTGTATATATTTTTCTAAATTTTCAATATTGGACTGTCCTGAAGGAATTGTGAGAATGTGTTCCTTTTTTATGTTCATAATATGTTTTATTTTCATATTATTATTTGAAGTTATAAATGTAGAATAAAATCCAAACATGCGACTCTGGAATAATTGTATATGGGTGTAGAAAATATTTTTTCTATCAGAGAAGATGGTGCACTTAGCTTTATTATTTTAATCATTTAAATGAGCAAAAAAGTATATTGGAATCCAAAAATAGGACTAAGAAATAAACAAATGAAAACGAAACATGGAAAATTATTACCGCATTAATTTAACAATGGGGTATTATAGGTCCATGTGGATGTGGAAAAACTTCATTATTAATTGATAACTATGTTATGAGTCCTGGATGATTAAATTGGGATAAAATTAATCATGTTTATGTTTATTCAAAATCTTTTTAACAAGATAAATATGTAGAATTTATAAATACACATCATCAACTCAAAAACGATATTATTACATTTATAAGCCATCCTGATGACATATTGATTGGTAACTATGAAGAAGACTCATTAGTGTTATTTGACGATTATATTTTAGAAAATCAAGTTATTGTAAGAGATTATTTGTCACATGCAAGACATGAAGGAATTGATTGTTGGTATTTAGCTCAAACATACTCAAAAATATATAAACAATAGATTAGAGGTAATTTAAACTTTTTTAATACATTGAGACAGGATGATCTTAATCTTCACCATATTTATTACTAATTTGTAGGCGGATATAAAACATTTAATGAATTGATTTGTCGATTATGATTGGAAGAAACATTTGGTTTTATAACAATCGATATGACACAGAAATTAAATCATTGTAAATATAGAAATAAAAGTAATTTTTAATAAAAATAGGTAGGCAGTAAAAACACAGACAGAGAAACACCTGCCTGTGTTTTAAAAAAACCCTGTTTTTTAAAGACCTACCTGTTTTTTTCAAAAATCCGCAAATTTTTGTGTTTAATAAGTGTTTACAAAACAAAGCCAAAACGATTACGAGTAGAGAGAGAAAAAATAAAAGTTGTATTTAAAGAATGGAAACAACATAAGAGTAATCCATATGAAAAATGTAAAAAAAGGAAACGAACTTGTCATAGATGAATTAGGAGTAGGAGGTTTTTCGTCACATTTGCAGTGTGTAGTCGTGCGTTATCATGAAGAAAAAACACCTTTTGACAGCAATCCTCGGCGCTTATTCTGTATTGCGCGGCGCAATTTCCGAAGTGTCTCGGAATAAGCATCTGCTGTGATCGACCACGCGGTAAGAAATCAATGAGTAAGATGCCTTTCCGGTCCCAGAACACTGTGCACATCATTTTTCGATGTGTCAAGATTTGCTTCGGCTTAACCTTTGCTGGGGATGAAGTGTGCCTCCATTCCATTGATTGTCACTTACTTTCAGGGGTGCCGTAAGAAACCCAAGTTTTATCTCCTGTGACTATCTGTGTCAGAAATTCTTCGCCGCTTTCAGCATAACGGGTCAAAAACTGAAGTGCGCTACCCATCCGTTTTGTTTTGTGTTGCTCAGTAAGAATCTTTGGTACCCAACGTGGGCAAAGTTTACGAAATTTCAGTTTTTCGGTAACAATTTCATGCATTAGTGACCGTGAAATTTAGGGAAATTCCATAGCGAGAGCACTAATTGTAAACCATCGGTTCTCCTGGATCTTGTCATCAATGGCGTGAACCAGTTCTTCTGTAATCAAAGATGAACGCCCACTTCGTTCTTCATCGTGCACATCACTACGTCCGTCATTGAACTGTCTTCTCACCATTGAATCACACATCACATTTGGTCCGTAAATTTAACTTGGTTTCACTTTCCTCTCATTCAAAAAACGAATCACAGATCTGATTTCACATGCGGCGGGATTTTCAATCAACAGCGACATTGTAAACAAGCACAACAAAGGGTACGTGACTGACAGCGATCTTCAAATGGCGCACGTTTCTTCTTGATACAGAGCGTCTACCGCGCATGTGCGGAACTATCGCAGCGCTGCAGCGGAGATAAATTGAAACAGAACTTACTTTCTGGACGTGCCTCGTATCATACAGATGTTAACATGTGAATTTTAATATTTTATTACACATAATACAAAAGGAATCCCATATTTAATTCGATTTTTATTCGAGTACTCCTGATACATTTTGGAAATCTAAAAAACATGGAGCTGGTATAAGTAATTGAGGTTTTAATCATTTAGTGTTTGAAATACATCTTCCTGGTTATAATTATTGTGTTCTTGATACAGATCTTAAAAATAGATTAGAACGAGGTGATAAAGGAAGCTTGTTCACGACTCCGGTTATGTCAGCGACGGTCGTCGGCCGACTGCATCTAGCTCACATCTCTTGGCGTTCAGCCGGAGGAGCGTGCTGGGCTCGTGGATTGGAGATTGAAGCAGCGTTGACTGCGTCAACAGCGCTGGTCGGGCATTAAGGGCTCGACTCGCGCTGGCTCTTACCCGGCCTGTCGTCCACTGTCTGGGCTCGCGATCGGCACTTATAAGTGCATGACTCGCTGCGTTTGTTCTCGTCCCCAGAGTCGGCAAGGATGTGGCAAGGGCTCCGGGGCGGCGGCAGTGCATCCGTGACGTGGCCCGTGAGTTGCAGCAACTGCCCTCGCACGACGCCGCAGGCCCACTAATCCTTGTGACACTGATCGGAATGAACATGGCAGAGCTAGTGTCTTCCAGATCGCCTCGTAGGCTCCGGCGGTCCACGTGACCCCTCCCCAACTTCATTGCCGCGACTGGCGGGCGCGCGTCACGGGGTTTCTTCCACCCTATCGCGGACGTCGTTGACGGACGCCCGCGTCTTGCCAAATTCTGCGAAACTCGAACGTCATTTGCAGACAGTTTGACGTCTCCTCCAATGCGAATGCTACTGAGAAGCCTAATTCACATAGTAGAGGTCACGGAAGAATGATTTGAGTAGCCTGAAGGGAGAGAGGTTGAGATAAGTAATGGAAATAACTTACAATCATTGTAAGTTAAAGTATGAGTTTGCTCACTTATTCATTGCCACTACATATTACAAAGACATAGGAAAGAGAGAGAACGTAATGGAAGTAATTGTAAGGATATCGAGTGCGTTCATTTTGGCGTCAGCTTATCATGGCTTTCGATTCTCCGGCTGGCATCTCGTTGTTAGCTGAAGACATTTTAATCGCTGCTGATGCGGCTGGTTCTCCGCTCAAGGCCGCTGGCGGTGACGTACTCAAGAGACTGGCCGTCTCGATGTTTTCGAGTGTCCGTTTACATATGATCCAGCTAATTGTGGGTGTCTTCCTGGAAGCGACATTTTAGAAAAAATGGATTTTCTAGACCGGTGTCAACATGTTTTCCGAAACTTTTCTACACGTTCGGCTCGAGCCGCATGATGGGATGAAATATTCCATGGTTTCGAGTGTGATGTCGAAGTACTTGATTGTAATTTATATTATTTATATTGGCTCATCACTTGCTCCCTTGCTTCTCGTCTGAGCTGTCGAAGTAAAAGGTGCTTTTCGTCCGAGCCACTGTGGTAAAACGTTCTTTTGGCAGAGCTGCAGCATCAGACGCTGTCGAAACGCATTGAAAGACTTCGGAACAATTAAATGTAATAGTCGCGAGGAAAGTAAGTGAAGTGAGTAGAACTCGCAGAAAGAGAGTAGGAGTTGAAAGAGATATGATTATTCAGTAGAGAACCCTATTGCTTGAAACATTTGGCGAACGTGCGTTGAGTGTGTAATAATTCAGAAACGAATCAGTAACCGGCTGTTAGATGAAAGAATTTCCGCACTGGGGACTATAATAACTATTATTAATTGTGCAAAGAATTGGGAGTGTGCCATGAGTGATGCGATGATGCCAACAAATTCATACGCAACTAATCCATTGCGTCCTGCAGGGACTTTCGCACCAAGGCATTTCCCTTCAGTAGTGGATCATCGCGGATGTTAAAATTCTTTTTCTGATCCGAGTTCTTTTTAACAATTTATCTTAAATTTAATTTTTCATTTCAGGAATTTTGAAATAGGACCTGGGACATATGCCCCGATGGGACTGGAATGTGGGACACATGCGTCCCATTGGTATACAAAATCCAGATTAGAAAATGAATGATATGAAGCAAATCAACTTGTACACAAAAGAACATCACACGTTGTGCATAATGTTTTTGTTCTTTTCTCGATTTTTTGTGATGCACATTTAGCGCACCGCCTCCTTGTTTTCCCCTCCACAGGCATGTGCTTTCCAACATTCAACATCAGTTTCCGTGCCACCGATCGACGTCTACTAGTTGGTTTTCTTTGAACTTGTGCCATTGACTTTCCTGAAGCTAGGAGCCTTTCTGACAGAGGAGCCATATAGTCCAGAAGGGGTGTTTTCCTCTTTTTCATGTCTTGGAAAACCATCCATGCGTTCACAACTGCAATCATCAGTAATTTGTGAAAAATATTTTTCCACCACTTATTGGATTTGCGGTCATAGGTGGAAACATTCTGATCAGACAGATCAACTCTACCCATAATTTTATTATAAAATGAAATTGCTTTAGGACATTCTATTGATACTTTGGTTCCATCTTTTTGCTTCCTTTCTACTGGTTTGGTCGTTGTGCCATGACAGTTACTCAGAACAATTACATCTTTCGAATCCCTCCATCAAGCAGCAAGAGTTCCAAAATTGTTTGAAATTCAAAATTCGCCTTTTCCAAATTGTTAGGGATTTTGGCATATTTTTTTCTGTTCAATATACATGTTCCAACAGCAGGAAATTTCAGTGAGTTCAGAAGTCTCACACTCGTAAAGAATCTGTCAAAAGATAGACTCAGTCGGATCTCGAATATTTTCTGTTAGCCTCCAAACACCTCGTTCTCCGAGAGTAAGTCCTTCATTTCTTTCCAATCATTCACCTTCTTTCCAATTTCTTACAATACAACCTTATCTCCTTCAAAATACTCTCCATTAACACTAATACATTTGTCCCAGCGGTGCTTCCACTGTCCGAAACATTTTTTGAAGTCATCCTTAGCAATGGATGAAAGCTCCTCCTTTTTTTAACCTCTTCTATGTTTTCAAACCGTTGTCCTTTCATGCCATTCTTCACACGTGGGAACAAGAAAGACGCACGGAGCCAAATCAGGAGAGTAGGGTGCGTGGGGCAGCGGTACCATGTTATTTTTAGCCAAAAATTGCCGAACACTGATGGCTGTGTGAGCAGGTGCGTTGTAGTGATGGAAGAAACACTCTTCTGCCTCCCACAAATCGGGTCTTTTTTGACGAACACTGTTGCGCAATCTTCTTAAGACTTCCAAATAAAATATTTGGTTTATGGACTGTTTTGGGGGAACAAACTCTTGCATAAACTACGCCCTTGGCATAAAAAAAGCAAATCAACATTGTTTTGATGTTCGATTTGACTTGACATTTCTTTGGAGGAGGTTGTCTTCCATTAGCTTGACTGTTGTTTTGTTTCTGGGTCGTAACCGTAGCACCATGACTCATCTTCAGTAATTATTTTTGACAGAAAAGCTGGATCGGTTTCATGTTGGTTCAATGCACAATTTTCAACTCTTATTTTCTTTTTGGATGCCAGTCAGAAACCGAAGACCAAACATGGCAGCAAACTTTTTCATGCTCAAATCGTCCGTTAAAATTCGCTGAACCGAGCTCCAAGATATCCCACTAATCTCTAACAGTTGTTTAATTTTCTGTCGAAGTGTGCACAGCATTCGAATTTTGTCAACATTTTTGTTGATTCGGGCAGTTGAAGGATGTCCAGAACGAGGTTTGTCATCAATTGACATGTTACCATTTTTCAAACGAGCGAACAATCGTACACTTGAGTTTTTCCCAGTGTGTCATCTTTGTAAGCAATCTTAAACATTAACAGTTTCAGCAGCATTTTCGCAAGTAAAAAACAAAATTTTACAGCTGCACGTTGTTCACCTAAACTTGCCATCACACACACACACAAAACACGAAATACGGACAAAACAGCACTCGCGAAAACTATAACTGCGACGAATAGACCAAGCCAGTTCAATGTGCCTAGGCGGAAATGAACTACAATGCGTTGCGTTGCACGCTCCTAACAGGATAATTTCATACTGCCCAAGGCGCGCTCATAGCAGAGCTATTCCGGTTATATTTGGGTACCCCTTCGTGTATGTGTGTGTATACACGGTGACGCACTAGCAGTCAGTAATCAGAAGCCTCCGTCTGACAAACAGGCCGTTTATGATTGTTGTCATTTTTTTCACGGCTCGTTAACACTAACTAAAAAATCTGCCATCCTTTCCCCTGTCAACTGTTATAGAATATTTCCCCTCATGTTTGTTTTAATAATACTGACATATCAGTTATTTCCACAATTAACCACTATGTTTGAAGGCTGTTTCATTTCTATTTTATCATTTTATTTCCTTTTAAAATTATATATTACTCACACACCTTTTGACGTCCTTTAACGCAAAATTGTTCTTTTTGGTTTCATTCTCAAACAACTTAATATCAGTGCTGTTTTTATAATTTGTACCCTCCAGTTTATTCATACTGGGTCTATTTGTTAGTGAATACATTTCCTTAGATCCGGCACAATTTTAAATAAAGCGTCTTGCTTTTTGTTTTCCTTCACTTGTTTACATTGCAACGTCACTTTCAAAATTAATACTGTTTTATAGACGAATCCGTATGGATAGTAACAATACACAGTAACAATTTTACTTTGTAATTAATATGAAGTTTTCATATTGTTATTATGTTTAATACCAAACCCAAGACAACTGGAAGTAAGCGAAAACGTGCTTGCCCATTGTCTACTCTGCAAAGACAATCAACGAGTTCTGATTTTACTCTAAGCAAGATGATACTTCAAAAGTAGCAGTCTCTCTTCACAAATGCTCCCAATTTTAATACTTCCTGCCTTCTGCTTACCCATGTTTCCAAGACCTCAGTCCACACTATGCAACAACCAACAATGCCACTCTTTAGATTCATTGTACATAGTATAATTTCTAGTAACCCAAATTTTGGGATTACAAAGTCCCCTATGTTTCTTCTTGAAAAAATTAGGGGAATTTGTTCTGGTGGTTCACCCCCGGCCCTAACGACACCCACACAAACACAAAGCAATATGCACATATAAAGATAAATTCTATTTATTATCCTCTTTTTTATTATTTACACAATATTATGTTTGTACTATATACACATTGTTATAAAATTGTCAGATGTAGAAATTTATACACATTAACTACACAAATTCTCTTTGCTGTAGTTGATGAATAAATTTTTCAGCACCACTATCTTGTGTAATAATGATATCAGAATGGTCTTCAAGACCTTTCAGAGATAAAATACGTTCATTTGCTAAATGAAGAAGAGCAGTAAAAATTAATGGCATAGTCAATTCCTGAGCCATATCTGTTGGAACTTTTTTAATTACTATTCTTTCCATTTCTGAAAAGTTCATTTGTCCCTCCATAAGAGAAGTTTGTGATGAATTTGTATTCTTAATATTATTGTTATTTAGTCTCTTTTTTTGTTTTGGTGTCAATCCTGCATCAATCTCCTGAAAGAAAGAAAAAAACAACATACATTTAAGAATAGTATATTTGTACATAAGGTACAGAAATATGAGAAAACAATACAAGAAAGCTTCTGCGTAAAAAAATAAATAAAAAGTTGCAGTACTCAACAGCACATACTTTCTTGTTTTATCTGTAATGGGTACGCAATTTTTGTATTATATACAATATTGCAAATTGTATCTAACGAACTTTTCAACCATTACATGACAGATTCTCCAGCAAAAGAATCTTGGGATATTAGTACAAAAGAAGATATAGATTTAGATTTATTTAGTCAAAAAACAGAAAAAAACTGTATATGACGTAGATCAAGAAAGAAATGACAACAATGATGATGGCAAAGAAAATTAGTTGATAAAGTTTGAGGAAAATCAAAGAAATTAAAATTAAGCAGTGAGAAACAGCAACAGCTGTAAAAAATTCACCAAAAAAGAGTCGGGGTGGGAGGGGGTAAAACGGCGTGTGACAAATGGCAGAGAAGTATAATCTGCACAAGTTTCTTTGAGCTTCAGAATACCTTTTGCTATACATAATTGAATGTTGAATAGTAGTCACAGAGTGTGGATAGCAACATCTGAAAACAAGAAATGTTTACTCTGAAGTACAGAAAACCTATTTGCATAGCTAAATGATTACACACAGATTTGATTTCGTAATATTGCTAACAAGATAGCAACCCACACCCCAGGCTCCACTTCTGCCACAACCAGCAAACGGAGAGCTTCACGAAATGTGCACCAAGTGAAGCTACACAAATGTCCAGATGCAAAACAAGAGGCCATCTCAGCATTTGCTCAATGGATGAAAAAAACTAGACCAAAATCCTGATAAAGATAGGGGTCACTGACCCAGGAGTTGAAGTAAAACTTGTTACCTGAACATTCTTTCAGGATTAGAACAGCCTTTTAGAATTATACAGTACAAATGTCAACTAATGCATTATATATCTTTGGTAAAATAAATATTATTAACTTTTTGATATTCAGTAGTCTTTAATTATACAGAAATAGTTAGGAACAGAAATAATTTATTTGACAGATTTGTGTATCAATATAAATTGTTTAATGTCATATGGGAATGAGATGTAAATATTTCCTGTACTGAGTTATTGATACTGACACCTGTTGAAAATTATTCCTAAGATGCGTGCTGTTTTAGATATCTGTATTGCATGAAAATGTGTTCCCACTTTTGTCAATTTTGACAAAAACTATATACCTTCAATTAATTATATTTTATGGAGTTTACAAGATATTCTGAACTAATTAGAAATATTTTAGGTACAATTACATATTTAACCCATTGCTAAACATTTCTTAAATTAAGTTGTATCTTAATATATCTTTATGTCGAAACAGAACTTTATAGATGGATGTTTGCAATATATGTATGGGAATTATCTTTCTTACAAAGCAGTATAATGCTACTACTCTACTATGACCACTACATTTTCACAATGAACTGTCAAACTTACCTCCCCCTTACTACTATTTGCTTGGTCATTGGCTCTCCGTCAAGTTGTATACAGACATGTATTTTATATTTTGAATGAAATTCTTAAAAATTTACGATATATGAGTACAATTATTTCTGTGGAAATAGAACTGTCTTTCAGCCGCCCTGAATCCATGGTAAGATATCATAAATGATCTCTTTCTCTCTCTCTTTCTGTGCTCGGAAAATGCTTGTATTGAGAATTTTATTCACTATCATGAAATTTTATTTTACATATTTTGTAATTTTTCTTATATCTTTTGGAAAAAAAAACTCATAAGTATATATTTTACTTTGTTATTAAAATAAATTCTGATCTTTATTCGCAAACACGCAAGACAATGAAAGGATTCCAAACTTAATAATAGAGACACGCAGGAATCATGAGGATGACATTTGCTTATCATTCGTACAATTTTTTTCTGCAATCTGCAATTCTGGGTTCTATAGAACATGTTTCCCTAGAATATTATACCATATTTCAGATGGGAATATACATGTGCAAAATACATGTAACAAGCTGACAGGATTTGAAAGCATTCTGAATGCATACATTTGGCAAGAGGCACACATGCAATTGCCTGTTTGAAAGTAAAACTGCATTGGGATAGTTTGTCATTTGTTTGATATTAATTTGTTATTAAACAACCAACTTGAAACATTAGAAAAAGGGTTACTCATTTTTTCTTACTTCACAACAGAATTAGTAGTAGAATGTCAAAAAACAACATGGAACGGATATGAGATGAAGATACTTAGCACAAGCAACAATTGATATACACAAATATTATTCTTTATACATGATTAATTTGTGATAGCATTCAGAAATAATAGGGCAAATAATTAAATCGTGAATACATACGCCATTCTGTTTATGGTCACTCAAAGCACTCCAAATTGCCATTTTCAACACTTTCATATCAACTTTTTTGGCATGTTGGGCATACGGCACTGCTATTCGAGCCACCTGTAAAATTGAGTGAAAACAATTACATGAGGACCTATATTTTATAAATGTAATTTTAAGATTTTTTAAAGACATAATTTTTCTAATTCTATTTTCTCTAAGTAAGCATATATAAAACTATTATGCTTGCACAAATCACAAGAAAAGAACCATCCATAATGATATACAAAATGAACTCACAATTTAACACTCCCTGAAATTTAGAAGAAAAATACATAACAAAGAGGGTGAAGATAAATGAAATGATCCAAGAATTAAATTGTCCCAAAATTGCAATGTTTAATTCCATAACTCAGTCAGTCAAGAGAATCTGTTTGGATGAAAAAGGTTTGAGGCTTGGATGTGTTTGGGGCATTTTGTTCCTTTTGTGCAGTTTTGATAGCGTTCTAAAGTGTTGAAATGTAATGTAAAGCAATTAGTAGGGGCAGATTTTGATATTGACCTAAAAATTGCAAAAAATGATATAGAATACACAGTACTAACAAAGGCCACCATTACAATATAAGAGGGAAGAAATTGAATACAGTACTCAGGAATTCTGTGGTAAATATTTGTTGCTCCTTCTAAATATTGTCAGAAGGTAGTACCATTAAAATTGATTAAATAAGCGAAAATGCAGTAAAAATGGTGTCAAAAGGAAGAGAGAGAAGAAAAAAAGAGAGAGAGAGAGAGAGAGAGAGAGAGAGAGAGAGAGAGAGAGAGAGAGAGAGAGAAAAGAAGAAGACAACAATGGGTCGTTACGTTATCACATAAAATGAAATTGTACACTAAACATAATTGTTCTAAAGGGAAAAGAAATTAATTTTATTTCATTAAAATCTGCCCCCTAGTGAGTAGAGTAATGACATGTATGTGTTAAATTCTGAGCTCAACATAATTTACCATATATGTGCTATGTTAAACGTTTTGATCTCAGCGCTTTTTGAGGCGTCCAGAAAAAATATTTTCATCATGATTGAGTACACATATCATTCGATTTATGCAGTTAATCGTGATGAAAATATTCCCTTAATTCTCATGAAAAATGTTAATCGCATTCATCTAGCTCAAAAATCAAAATAGTACCGTCATTGAAACGGTCTCTTTCTTGATCAGAAAAATTGTTTTAAAAAATAGTTATAGTAATTTAAATAGGAATGATTGTACTTGCATATATGTGAGGAATACTATTAGACATACGAACTTTAGCAAAAGCATGGGAAAAATCAAAGTAATATATACTGAACTGGAATCCAACAACGGAAAAATTTATATTTCATCATTTTATAGATCCCACAGCGTTACGCTATCGGATTTTATAAGTGATTTGTATGTTTATTTACATGATCTGTCCCATGTTGATAATCACATTATAATGGGAGACATGAACCATGACATATTGAATGATAATGAATTGGTTAATGATTATCTTAATAATTTTTTGGAATTTGGTTACTGATCTTTGATAAACATCCTTACTAGGATCACATTAAACTCAGCAACATGTATAGACCATGTTTTTGCTAAAACCGTTGAAAGTATTTCTATAACACCATTAGTATGTGATCTGGATTTGACAGACCACCTTGCAACAATGATGGTTATAGACACCATACCAACTGTTAGACATCCAAATATAAATCCAATACTCAAAACCCAAATAAAATACAACAAATTAATGAAAATAATGACTAATATAAATTGGAATTTTGTATATTATGAAACAGATTTAAATCTTGCGTTTGATAAATTTATAAAGATCATCGAACAAAGTATTGACCTTTCTTCAACTAAAACACGAATTCGTGGTAAAAATAAATCCAGAAAGGAATGGATCTCTAAGAGCTTAATTATATCATGTAAAAAAAACCTACTATATAAAAAAATGAAACTGAATCCTGATAATATTAAAATTAAAAGTAAATGTATTAGATATAAAAATGTGCTAAACACTTTAATAAAAAAAGCCAAAAAGTCATATGACAATGAAATAGTAAGTTATTGAATAGCGTCAATAATATATGGAAATACATTAATAAAAAATTGAGAAAAAATAAGATTGAGAAACAAGTGATAAATAAAATCTATACTGAAGGTGAAAATTGAGTTCTCGAAACTGAGCTCGATATCGCTAATCATCTCAACAAATTCTTAGCTGAAATTGGTGTGGCAAACGAGCCTACGATACGAGACTCGATTTTACACTGACCAATGAAGTAGAAATTCTGACAATAATAGCAAGTATGAACAGTAACAAAAAGGCAGGTAGCAATAAAATATCAATTCAAATTATAAAAAGAATTTCACATTATGTAATCAAATCGCTCGTACATATTATCAATAAGAGTATTATAGACGGAATTTTTCCTGATCATTTAAAAAAAGCGGAAATTGTACCCATTTTTAAATCTGGAAATCCAGA
>BOPP01000021.1:12673059-12720356 GCA_017312745.1 Gryllus bimaculatus
CTCCGTGTTTATCGGTGTTTTTGGACTTAGCAAAGGCTTTTGATACGGTCAATCATAAAATTCTGTTGAAAAAGTTGTATAACTATAAATTCAGAGGAATTGCCAACAAATTAATTGAAAGTTATCTTACTGGGAGAAAGCAGGTAGTAAAAATCAATAGAGTTCCTCAAGGAACCATTCTCAGTCCTATATTTATCATATTATATATTAATTATTTTTTTGATATTCTACCAAAGGGAGTAATTGTCTTTTGCTGATGACACTACGCTAATTGTTAAAGCTAAAACTTGGTCTGAAGTAAAGGATTTAGCATAAGCTAAATTGAGTCTAACTGCGAAATGATTGAGTGTAAATTTCCTAACCTTAAATATACAAAAAACTGTTTTCATAACCTATGGTAGTTATGTTGACAGCATACCTTCAAAAATTGAGCTACAGTTACATACTAGTTCGTGTGGTATTAATAGTGATCTGTGTGATTGTCCATTTCTGGCACGAGTGAATTCAGCCAAATATCTTGGAATATGTGTTGACTCAAATTTGAAGTGGAAAAAACATATCACACAAGTCACAAATAAAGTCTGTTATTTAATTTATGTGTTTTATAAATTGCAGAGTATTTTTAGCGAAAAACAATTGTTAATAATGTATTATGCGTTATTTTGGAATATTGCGACTTATGGAATTATAACATGGGGTGGTGCGTATTATAACACAATTAAAATGCTATAAGAGAATACTTAAAATTGTTTATAGAAAAACCAAACTATATTCCTCTGAATTACTTTTTGAAACGTATAGACTCGTCTCTATCAGGAAATTTTTCTTAGAAAAATCTCTTCTGAATAATTTTGACTATCTTAAACAGAAATTTACATCACTATGTAAAAATAATAAGAGAAACAAGTTATTAGTACCGCCGAAAATTGTGAAAGTAATCAGTCGACGTAACCATAATTATATTAGTTATAGGATTTTTAATTTACTGAGTAGTGAACTCAAAAATACCAGCTACGATAAACTGCGTAAAAATTCAAAGAAATTGCCTAGAAACTTTATAATTGAGCTTAGCGATGAGACAGATTCTTCATTTTTTCAATGAGATTTATGAAATTAAACTATATTGTGATAACTACTTTTTTACTTTCTGTACTTCGAATTTTCTATTTCTTTTGTAATATATGCTTCATTCTTCTTTTCTTTGTTTATTAATTATACTTTCTGAATTTTTTTGTATTTTTTTTCTTTTATAAATGAGCTCTTGAAAACAACTGGTGCTCAAGGGGAGGGGGGGGGGGAAGAGAAAAAAAAGAAGAAAAAAAAGATTGATAACAGGCCTGCGCACTGGATTAATTCCTCAGCGGAATAATAATGTACATACTTATATTATATGTATTTCACAGTCTGTTAATAAATAAATAATAAAAGACCATGTAAAACGGGCTTAAGATGGAGGTGGTCTTTAGGGAAGACTTGACATGTAGCATCGCATCGCACAGGGTTGAGTTTTCTCTGTTTGGCAACTCGAGGTAATTTTTGACTGCCCCAAGGTGCTGACAAAGCTCTTGGACAAAAAATTGAGATTTTCATCTGCTAGCGGTGTCATGCTTCAGGGAAGGATATTTCTTCAAAGACTGATTTTCTGGATATCATGCTCTTTTAGAAATGTGGGGGATTTGTTGGAAAATGATAAATGATCTCTACAGCAGTTTACACATTGCGGGTTAGACATTTGGACACGCGAGAATCTTTTCCGCAATTCACATATTGCACTGCCCATGCTGCTGGATATGCCAAATCTCTAACATTTGAGCCAGCGCAGCGGATTCGGCACATACAAACCTTTGCATAGACAGATTGTAAAACGTACACGAGATCTTCTCTGGAAGAGAGGGGCAGTCAAACGTGAGGATCAGCATTGTGGTGAGAGAGGGGTGCCACATTTAGCTACTGAGCTAGCACTTCTGCTGAGTTTAAGGTATGTGGTACAACACGTGAACCTGGATGGCAGCAATTTTCTCGACTTTAATGAAAATTCTTGATTTGTTCGTTGGAACGATGTCAAAAATTCGGAACAACCAACAAAAATAATGGTTCCAATGCAATGATTAACAACTCCCCACAATTTCTCCAGCTTTTCTACATGCATTGCCAATGTTATAGCTTTTGCAGTCTTCATTGCTTTGCCTTCTTTGATGCATTACATCACAATAAAGCAGAGGCGATGTCTCCTGAGGTAAGTCTACTGGAGACATCTGGCAACAGAAATGAGCAATTGAGGGAGAAGCAGATGAAATCTGACAACTCGCTGTTGTTTCTGCCATCTTGGCAAGAGTACTGGAAAAAGAACGCCCGAGATCTACAGGGTTCTTCACAGAGTATTGGCCTATCGCAGGAAAAGATACCTTCTCCGTCTTCTCCTTTTAGATTACCCTCTCCCTCAGATATATCCCTCTAGGGCACCTGTTCGAGTTGGCTGCATGGTCTCCTTCGCAGTTGACAGCGAAGTGGAGAGGCTCAGGGATCTGAATCGAGCATGGATTCGGATGATCACAACTAATCCTCTCTGGAAGAGAGGGGAGATTAAACGCCAGGATCAGAGGAGTAGCGACCTCTCTCCCATTCTCCTTTCTCTTAAGCCTAAACACCTCCGTTACACCCTGACTCTTGAAAAAAGACAGAAGTTCTTCCTCACTTTCGGATGCAAAGTCATCGTGATTCACCAGTCTCTTACAAAGGTTAAGTACAGGGTGAGTGGTCACTTCTAACTGGAGGCCGGCAATCTGCTTGGTTTTCGAGATTTTTCGATTTGCTCATCTTTGCATGCTTTGGAGAGAATAGTACCATTCCTCTGACGCACCACCGCTTGGAGTTACCGAACTGTCCTCAATGGCTCGCGCGAGACGAACCGCACTAGTACTTTTAAATGTTTCCTTCTTCCGTGCACGCCATCAAAAGGAAACGTGGCTTCTTTGGTTTATCTTTTTCCCTAAGGAAGAGACAACTAAAATCCACTGTTTACTCAAAACATTGCCTCTTTCTTCCGAAAGAGGGCAAGGGATTTGTTTTTTGCTCCAGAGAGTTAGAGTGAATTCTTCTCCGTGCTCCCCACCCACCACGGAGTCCAACAAAAGAGACACCCCACTGGGGTGGCAGGGTTGACACGAAGATTTAGAGGGAAGATGTCACAGTGCTGCCAAGCCCCGCTCACCCTGGAGTTCAGTACAAGACCCGTCTAGACGGCCCGTCTAGAAGAGTCTGAGGCCAAAGCAAGTGTGTTGGACACCTACAAGGAATGTTCCCCAAAATACGTAAACAACATATTCCTAGGTGCAAAGCAGAAAGTAGCACAAGGAGTAGTTGGAAAGCAAACAGGCCCCTCAACCTTCCCTCCGGGAAGTGAAATAGAAGGGGTAGAAAAAAAGAGACAGTATGTTATAAAAGAACGAGAATGAACGATGGGGAAGATCAAGAAGATTGGTGAGAGAAAGGATCCCTGCATTCCCCTGTTAGGACGTGGACCGACCCACCTCGACGGGAAGAGGATGGAAGAAGGAGAAAGGAACTTCCCTGCATCCCCTCAATAGGACATGGACTGACCCACCTTGATGGGCCAATTAACGAGTGTGTGTATATATAAAATAATTTAAACATTATATAATATATTACAATATACATTCACCATTGAAATGCTGATAAACAACTGCATCATTATTGGGTGAAGAATGGGCTTTAGATGGCAGAATTGAGGGACCTCAGAGTAATTAGTGGCAGAAAGAGTGCCCACAAATGACCTTCGTAATCACACATTACCTTATTAGGTGGATCCACCATCGACCAACCGTCAGATGATTCAGATGGCTCAAAAGAATGAATGTCTGCAGCAGGTTCCCCTCCTTCAGGGCAATTTCCTTTTGATGCACTAGTATCACCATCACTTTCTGGTTCCTATTAAATAGTTTCATAGTTATTGCAAAAAACCTACCCTGTTTTATTAAAAAACTTGTTATGGAATAAAAATGAAACACATCCTAATGAGAAGAAATTGTTAAATAATAATATTAAAACAATAACATAGTGGTAAAAATGGAGGGATCCTACAGCAGAAAAGATAAAATCAGTATAAGAGACAGAAGAATCAGTGAAATTATTAAGGAGTATTGGTAAGAGGAAAAACAACACTCAAGGAAAAAAGATGGTATCTAGTTGACGTTAAGAGGACGAGAAAGGAGAAGAAAGTGGAAGAGCAGCAGGTGGAAGGGGAACTGGTACCAGAGAGAGCAGAGGAGGATAGAGTGGAGAGGAGGAGAAAGAGGAAAAGATGAAAGGGGAAGCAGAAAAGAGGAAGAAAAAAAGAAAAGAGAAAAATAATAATATTTTTTAATTATGCTGATAACATTCAATCTATATTAATTTGAAAACCCAAAATTAACTTCAAAGATTATACCTTTCTTCCTTGTACAATAAGTAAAACAAATAATAAGAATAAATTAAAACTAAAAGTCATTTCTGCTTCAAAAAACTTAAGAATTTTCAAACACTAAAGTATTTTCTTACCAAACACGGGGCAGGACAAAATTGTTGACTGTCATTCAAATTATCATAATCATAATCATTGATATCACCATCTTCTTCTTCTTCTGGAAGTATTTCTCTATTCTTTTGAGTTGAGGTTACGTTAACACCACACTTAGGGCAGTTGAAGAACCTATCCGAAAAATATGATTAACACAAAAAATAAAAAAAAACTACATGATAATTGAATGACAGATGATAGTATTTTCAAGTAAAATACCATAGTATGTGAGAAATAAACTAGTGATGGTAGAGATTGGCACAGTCTTTCCTGTATTAGTATTCTATTTTCATTGCTCTAGGCTAGTTATTCAGACTTGCAATATATTCTTGCCTGCTGCCTTCAATCACCGCCCAAAGAAGGTTTTTTTTGAAATTTTCTTACTTTTTCGGCTTCCTAATATTGGAATTGAATTATTACTTTAAAAAGACCTCATCCCAAATGGCAATTTTCATTGAAAAATCTGGATCTGCTTTTAAGAAAACAGCATTTAAGCGCTACTGTAAATTCGAAATTTTTGAACCTTTTTTCACAGAAAACTGTTGTGTTTTCGAAAACCTTCATAAGACATCATTTCAAGAACTTCCAGTCACAATAGGGTTTACAAGTTGCTGGAAATGTGCATTCTAAAGGCATTAGAGATCTTTTATAAAAATTACATTTGTGTAATTTTTGAAAAAACAAAAGAATACAGCAAAAATAATTCTGTCATCTTAAACAGTGCAATTAGCACTATCTGTTGGAAAAGTTTGAAGAAAAATGTTTGAGCAGTTTTAGAGAAAATGCAGAATTTTGAGCTCTTTTTTATGGGCAACTGTTCACATGTACTCATGGCATATGTACTCATAAATACATTAAGAACATAACGAAATTGCTAATGTTAATATTAACGACAAGAGCCAGGTCAAAAAATAAATTTTTGTAATTAAAAAAAAAAAGAAGGAAAAAGAATACAGCAATATGGCGTATACGTCACTTGATAGAGTGCATTTAGCACAATCATTACCAAAAGTTAAAAAAAAAAATTTATAGCCTTTTTGAAAACATATTGCGCACAGTATTGCGCGAAAACAACTAACTTTTTCAAAAATATGTTAATGAACTTATTGAAAGAACTCGCTATGGAGAATACATTTTATTTGAAGGGAAAACCTCTACTTTCACTTTTGAAGTTGCAAGAAGACACCCAAAAAAGCCAGAGTTAAACCTGAAAATTGGACCTACTAAGTATATTTAACTCTATTCTCGCAAGAAATTTAAAGAAAAAAATTGTAGCCAATTTTGAGAAACTTTTGAAAATGTCCAGAGAGCTTCATGCAATGTATCCGCAAATTTCAAAGAATATTTTACAAAATCGCAAAGCTTCGACTCGAGCCAGATCGACGTGGGATTTTTCAATTTGGAAAAAATCTTTCGCTTGGTTTAGGCGCTGTTTTCACAGGCACTGGACAGACAGTTGAGGGGGGGAAAAAAGAAAAGGTACAGGGAACCCCGCAACATTACATAACTTTCTCTACACTACGTGTATTACTCTGCGTGTATGTGGGAAAGTAAAAAGGAGTGAAACAAGAAGGTGAAAGTTAAAATGAAAAATGAAATTTCACTCTCAGAATTGGCTAGCAATTTGCAAGCTTCAAATTTACAAACGATTAAAAAATTAAAAAAGTTTATTAGGCATGTAATGAGAGCACAATTTATTTTTAAAATGACAAGAATATTGAACAATGCAAAAGAGTATAAACCACAAGCCATAATTCATTAAAAAATTGGTATCATGATAAAAATGAATATGAATAATGATTGTCTTCCTAGCACCATAATCAACATGTGTGTTAGAATGCACATTAAATTGATGCTTCATAAAAAGAATAAAGAAAACTGAAGCCTAAATATGACAGTTAATAATCTTAGGAGCATATACAGATGGCCTAAGATTTAAGATTTCTTTGCATAAAATAAAATCAGAAATCACAAAATTTTATTTTCTGAGGGATTTTTGGTTCTTTCCAGAACATACTCCTGTTTTTTAAAAATTTTCTTATCAAAACTTTTAAACTTTGTGTACTTAGCATTCAGAACTACCATACAATACCAGCCAACAAACCACGCATTGCTTTCTCACGAACGTACATGAAATTATATGAACAAATGTAGGGAATGGCTTTCCAATATATACGTGTTGGCACAAGTTGACAAAGGAAGATTCCGAGAAAATAGTGCAAGCTTGAAGTTGTATTGATTTGCAAAAACTGGTTCCACAAGAAGTGCATTGATTTTAAAATGAAAAAAAATTCAAAGATGTGCGCAGAATATAAAAAGACAGGTCGTAATCCAAAATTGAGCAATGCTCTAGATGTAATCCAATTATTAGCTTTAGCTCTTTGAATCTGATGATGAGGGAATGAAGAAGATGTCGACCTATCATTGCAGCTCCTAGACAACAATCTACTTGGTAGAAAATGGAACAAATATTCGACAAAATACCTGACTCCCTTCAGAGAGAAAATGGATATGAATTGACAGAGCTAATGTTACCAAATATAAGTCAGATAACTGAACAAATTATATTGAACAAAACAAAATGCCTCGCACAAAATTACAAGCAATTGAAGAAAGGGTTTCAAATAGCTTGAAAAATAAATTAACGTCAATTTAGTGAAGCTCCCTAATCAACAGCCGATGACGAAAGCCTGAAATAAATGAAGCACATAGAAATATGTGAAACGCGAAGTCATTGTTTACAAATGTTATGAGAATCCAAAAAATCCGGTGGGAGCTGAACCGATGACAAGATGAATTTGAAAAAATCAACCCTTAATTTCTCAGGAGATAACAGAACAACAGCGCCAAATTTTTAACTTCGTCGGCTAGGTGACCATTCAGAAGGAAAAAAACTCGTCCGTTTGTAAATTAAAACTCATCGCCGTAACTGAAGCTAGAACCTTGCCTGAAGATCAAACGCCGAGCAACGAACATGAATGGTGCATTCCAAGCCAAAACCTCACATCCAGCCTCCAAAGAAGTCATCTCAATGCACTACCGTTCTGAACTGGACAACATAAACAAAATGGAAAATGAGGACAAACCATTTAAATATGTAAATGGGATATACCTAAGAATGTCAAATAAAGAAATTTTTCGTAACGCCAAAAGAAAAATGAATGTAACTTAATCTACTATCAAGAACACCCAGACCAGGACTGAGGAGACTAACACTGAGAAATTCGTTAACTTCTTACTGTAAATTATCCGCTATGTATCATATGTGGTAAGCTAGTTCCGTGCTACATCATCTATTTCCGATGGACGAATTTATAGACTGACTACCTTACGTGAATGTAGCAGAAAAGAACAGAGATCAAACGACAAGTGATTGTGAACGTGGAGGTGTGGAGTCCTTCATAGCTGTTAAATGTAATATATCAACAGAACTTTAGTTATTGATGAACGACAGCATTGAACAGTATAATCAAGAAATTAAATGTTTTGGAAATGATATTATAAATTGGACTGTATATTATTATATATACCACCATGACAGCGATAGCATACATATAAGCCATCCTTTAAGAAAATTAAACGAATACGATTTTGAAGAGAAGATACCGAAACTGTGAGCTATTAATCAATGGGTGATTACAATCTTCCCCAGTAGTTCCCCTGGGTTCAGATTGTGAAAAAATGTTATATAAAGTGAGATGCTCCTGGACTAACTGTCACAGTTTAATGAAAATTATAACATAATGTAAAATTCTTGATTTAATGTTCAAGCGTATAGACATAAAAAGTTGGAGAAAAACAGATGCCATCATTGAATGAAAGATAAACACCATCCAGCGTTAGTATACGAGTCGATACCCAAGCTAGTCTTGAAAAAAACAAAGCACCAACGTAACAATTTTAAATAAGGCAAATTACAAAGAAACTGAAAACCTTTTTTGCCGCCCTTTTTGCTTAATGAAGGGATTGCTTGATTTGTGGCCAAGATATAGCTGATAATTCTAAAAATTATCCTTGTTGTTTTTTCTAAAGATTTGAATCCACAATATAAAACCAAAAAAGAAAGCACATTGAATTAACTAAAAAATTCAGAAAGAATGTCACATAATAATAGTTTCGAAATTAAGATCAGGAGATGTAAAAAAATGAGTGCAAAAATGGTTACAATGATTATATATCGAAAACTGAGGAGAAAGATGAAAACGGAGATGCCCAGTTAAATTTTTGGAAATATATTAAAAACCAAGAGGCGAAGTTGATCTTATATTCCCATCAACTTATGTCCTGGAAGCTCAGACAGCAAGGAAGTGGAACGAAATGAAACTACGTTTAAAATCGCATCGTATTAATGAAAGCATTTACGAAGAAATTCGAGATGAATTTCCACAACTCATAAATTGAAGATTCTATAGCCAACCAGGATGTTAAACCTCGGAAGCTGAGGTGGTCCCGCTTTGATGATGTTTTTTGATCAATTATGTAAGTTGGACATTAAAAAAGGTGCTGGGAAAAAAACCCCGACGGATACCCATCAGCTTTCTGAGAAATTGTGCTGCTGGACTTTTCCGAACGCGTTATCCCAATAATCTTCAGGCAAATCAGTAGAATCTGGCCATCCTTCCACAAAAGCTTGTAAATTTCTCCTACATTAGCCCTATTCAATATAATCAGGATCTAAATCAACATAACTAATTATAGACCTATATGCATTCAATTCTTCAATACCCAAACTTATTCGAAAAAAATTATTTTGCCTTCAAATAACGCTTTCCTTTTCAAAAAAAACAATTATCTCGCACAAAACAACAAATGGTTTTATCAACGGCAGATTCTACCACAAACAAATCTTCATTATATATCAACTAACGAACTGATCAGATGAATCAAGGTAAAGATGTACTGCGGTATATACGGAATTTTCAGCCAAAGCTTCGATAGCGGTAAAACTACGAAACATATTTATGTAATAACTTATCGATAATGGACGTAGGGGCAAAGCACTGGCCCTGGTTTCATTACATAATCTGACGGAAGATTTCTTCAAGTACGGGTATACGGCCACAATTTCAATGAATATAGAGCACCTCAGGCCCGTCCCCAAGGATCACTCTTGGACCGATCCTGTTCAATATTTTTCCATCAACGATTTGGCGATAAATTCCGACTCAGATTTTATTTACTTCATGCAGATGACTTTGAAAATAATTAGAAAAATTAACTGAAATTATGGATGAATGCGCATTCTCGGAAAGATATTGAGGAACCTAGCACGTTGGTGTTTGAGGATTAGGCTAAAACTGGACCGTTGATCAATGTGTGGGTGATGTCTTTCTCGCTCTCCTCAACGACAACCGCAGTTATTACTAGGTGGGCACCAACTCCGAGGGAAGTCGAATCGATAAAGACTTTGGGCGTCAATATGCACATAAATTGGAAGTTCTTTCGAATCATGTGGAAAGATGAAAAAATCCAAAGCATACAAGACACTGGCGTTATTACTCAGATCTGGAAGGAAATTTAACAATGTCTATATGTTAGTAATCGCTATAATTTTACTTTGGTCCGTCCAATTAATGGAAATATTGCCCTCAACATCTTGGCACCATAAGCCGACATTACTTTCGGTGGATGGAATCGAAAATATATTGCAAAAGAGTTGTAAAATACGTCGAGATCTATATGGGGCATCAGAGGGTCCATGACATGAAAGCACACGCGATGAAGTCTATTGATGCATATTTGAAATAACTCACTCTCCAAGGGCGGAGAACAAATTGCAGAATATCTTAATATATTTTTTTAGATCAATTAATTGCAAATTGGAATATGCCAAGAAATATTAGAACAATTTTGAATTGTCATTTCAAAACCTGGACTTGAAGATCTGTATAGTATTACTGAATTCAATTAAGAACTAGAAAATTGTGTATATTATGGTCCGAAAAATAGAATAGCAAACCTAGTAAATGAATATTGTTCCAGCATAAACTTCTTCGGGGGATCCACATCATCATTCTCGATACAGATAAAGAAAATTATACAGATAATGTGTTATTTTTAAAATATTTATTACAAAGGTTGTAAACACAACGATATGATGTAATACGGTTTAATCTCAATTTAATTTAATTACTTTAATTATATGCATCGATTGGTTGTATTTAGAAATTGTTATAGTGTATTGTATATTGAAATTGTTATAGTATGGTATATAAGTTGTAACCTATATGTACAAAGCCAATTGGCGTGAATAAGTAAATAAAATAAACTAAGAATTCATCTTACCAACCAGGATGCTATTGCTAAATGCTCACCTTAAAAGGGTTTTAGGGTCCAGATGCAGATCTGCAGGATTTGTAACTTTATCTGTAGACCAGTTATTTTCTATGTACGCTCTTGTGAGAATAATTCCACGTGAGAGTGGCAAATCCACATCTTTCATATGATTGAAGTCCAGGATAACTTTCTTATCACTTTTTTTTTTGTTTCCTTCCAGCGCACATGTTTTCTCTTTTACTGAAATAACAAACAATAGTTCATCTGACTACATCAGTTATCCTACGAATCATGAGTAACTTACAATAAAGAACTATAAATTATCCATTATCTTGCCATTTTTAATGTCTATAATCAGTCTTCATAAAATATTCTGATTTTCATTCTAAGAGAAATGCAATACATCAATGATTATGTTTTATACATGTATCTCTTGAATACTACAACATGAATGTTATTAAATCAAAAGACATAAATATTCTTTACAATAAAAAATAAAAGAAGAAATGAAATACACTTATGTCTCTTCTAATTGGCATTCTGTTCAAAAAAGTAGATTTTATGACATGACACTTTCAAATTTCAAAATATTTTGGGACATTGTTGTCCGTGATACATACTACATATGAAAATGTTTGAATTGATTGTTTGGCAACAATGCACTCTTAAAAGCATAGACTACTTGTGACCACCCCTATATCCTTTAATTCCCCCCACCCCCCAAAGTTTCTACATGTTCCAAAAATTTGTGATTATATGTAAGATACGTAGTACAATTATTTATTAAATATAATATATTTAGCTTGCTATTCTTGCCATTCAACAATAAAAATCTTTTAACCTTTTAGCTACGGAGTCCTTCTGCACTCCTAGCAGTACAGACATTTTTAAATAGACGAATTTGCTTGACCCCTGGGGAGGTTTAACTTCGGCGAGTGATGACAGCTACCCTCCCAGTGTTGAAAGTCCTTCTTGATAGATATTTAAAGGGATTAACTGAGTAAGAGAGTGTACACTTTTCCTCTGCAAAATGAAGTAATATTATTTTATGGAATGATCCTCTCTGTTTTTTTTTGTTTTTTTTTTAAACTTTTTTTTCATTCTTTATGCCACCCTTCCCGTCTGCACAACGTTGCATTTCATGTTAACAATGCCTTTATATTTAGAATATTTAGCAAAAGCAAAACGCGACTGCGATCGCCCATGAGAAGCGTGGGCCGATGCGGGTTTGTTTGGACTATGGAATGTGACGGGAGGTGGTACACAGTGAAGCGTTACTTATAAGTACAAGGGACTAAAGAAAAAGGCGCCCTAACAAAAGAGAAGCTTTGTTAGGCTGAAGAGATATTTGTATAGAACCAGAATGATGAGTTTATACCAAAACAATAAACTATTAAGACATTGCAAATAATACAAAACAATACATAACAAAATATAAAATAAATAAATTTATTGCATTGCTATAAACACGAGTTTACACCATTGTTACCTCCTACTGAAGAAAAAATTATTTCCGGCACAATTGAATTATTACCTATGAAATTAATGTAATATATTATGGAACTAATTAGTGGATGTTACATGTATATGCCATGCGACATCCAAATTCCTATATAAAATGAAAACATGAATCATTTATTCTGTTCTTAGTGTGGTATGTGATGATGATGATGATGATGATTATTATTATTATTATTATTATGATGATGATGATGATGATATTCGAATGGCGTCTCCAAGCGAAGGTTGACTGGCGATCAATATTCCCCTACATCTCACGAGCTGCGAGACTCTGTAAAAGCAAGAAATATCAGAGGAGCCCACGCTCGCTCTTCCTACCGCAAGACCGTACTACATCAACACATCCCTGCCTGATAGCGTAGGCCGGAGCTCCGATGCATGAGAATCGGAGCAACGCGGCTTGCCATCCGTCAGCAAGTGACAGATAAGAGCCGACACGCGCCTCTGGAGGTCAAGCCAAAACTATCCCGTTCGTACGGCTGGGTTGAAATGCTCTGGGAAACCTCTTTCCTATTCGTATTTAAAAGGTTAAAAAGGCAATTACTCAAAAAACAACCTTTTAAAATTTATGAAAATCGCACACAATACATTGCACGCATTCAGGATGTTCTAGAAGCTATCAAATTTTTTTGACTATATCTTAAAAGGACCAAAAATTACCATACGTAATACCTCAAGTGCTTCGGAAATAGTCGATAAATTCTCGACTTGCAAAGAGAGGAGGAGATTTATCTGAAAATTCCAAAGCACGAGTGGTATAGGACAATTCCACAAGTGAAATTATGTCAGTTCCAAAATGCACCAAATATTGAAAATAACTGAAAGCGTATGTTATGTTATAGTACATACACTGTTTATTGGACATCGACATAGTGAACAAAGTATAATGCATAGTGAACAAAGTATAATGGTAAAAGAAGCTCAGAACAATCAATGAGATCATGTAGTATTTTGTGGAAGAAAATTAAATCATAGAATTTTCTCCTACCCGGAAAGAGTTCTCAATTTAAATAAACAGTAGAATTTGAAAAGGTCATGATCAAATCTATGAATTGGTGTCACATTTCTGAATGTTAGGTAGAAAAGAAATTTAGGTAGAACTTTTCCCAATTGATTGATAGTTAATTTAGCACAAGGTGACCAAATGACAGAGGCATATTTTAAAATTTAGTGAATCAAAGTTTTATAAAGAATTAATAAGTTATCAATGGACTGGAAGGATTTGGCGTTGCGCAAAATCAGACCCAAGGAACGATGAGCTTTATTTACTGTGACAGTAATATGTATATTAAAATATAGTTTAGAGTCAAGAATCACTCCAAGATTCCTAATGTTAAGACACTGGTCACTGTTCAGACAAGATTCACCACCTAAAGGTATCTCATGACATGACTCCGGGCAAAGGTCATTGCATAACACGCATCAGTATGGAGTTCAATTATGTTTGTAGAGCACCACTGCAAGAAGACAAGAGATCCTCCTGTAAGTGGTAGATATCATTAAAATCAATAAATCTTGGGATAATCTGCAAACAATATGATTTTACTATATTTAATAACACATGGCAGATCATTAATAAAAGTATTATACAAAATTGGATCCAGATGAGAGACTTGAGGTACACCAGAAATAAGTACAAATGGCTCGGCATGGCCATTAACAACGACGTACTGGCTTCTGCCAGAATGATATGAGTCTATCAATGACATGAGAGGATCACTGATGCCTGAGTAGGTTGCAAACCTAGGCAAAATTTGTGCATATCGACTTAAAAACCTGATTCAAAAACTTATATTATATAGTTTTTAAATATAGTTACATTAGTTGTAGTAGATCTATTGTTAGTAAAACAATGTTGCTAGTCTGAAATTATTGTGGAAAGGTGTGGTGCATTAGACACATGCTTCTTGAGAAGTTTTGAAACAGCACTAAGAATGGCAACAGGATGGAAATTTGAAATATCATTTTTGTCACCTTTCTTGATTGGGGACTTTTCTATATTTCCAAACTGTTGGGAAAATCCCCAGGTCCAAGAATTGGTTGAAGATATAATATAATGGTGGTGCAAAAGAAAATCTTCAATTGCACAAAAAAACTTTTGGGTATCTCTCATATGGTCTGGTAATTGGAATGTTTTTAAAATTGTGTTTGGTATATTCATTAAATAAAACGAGAAGTAAAATATGGTGGCAATTTCTGAAAAAGCACTGCAGCAGTTGGTACCAAGATGCATACCACTAGGCAACAGTGCCTAGTAGATGAATTAATAACCTTCCAAAAAGATTTAGGGTCAATAGAAGCAGATATTTCAATTTTAAGTACATAAGAGTGGAAAATGACACGCTGTAAACGAGAAACTCTGGATCGTAAGGCAGAAAATTTAACTGAATAATCAAATTGATTTTGTTTATACAGCTTGTGAAATTGGTTTTTTCTCACTACAATAAATACAATAAATGTGTTTGTCAAAGTCAAAGTTCCAGTCTATGCTACTAATATAATAAATGATAGAATCTTAATCACTATCTTTAAAGTTTTAGTACACATATGGTAATTTCACATCATAGTCAAGATGATTAAAAATCATTGGGTATTTAAAATAAAGATCAGGATGGTAGTATCTGTCCCCAACACAACAATAGATTGATAGATTTTAAAATCTGGATATTACCAAAATCACAAAAAATTAGATCAAGTAGTGAATTGTGATAATTATATATAATATTGTGTTGGTTACAATTTAGAGATTCAATAGTATTAGACAGAACCAATGCAAAAAGTAAAATGACAGCCTGGAACAGAAAGGTATAGATGTATGGGCTCCATAAAGTACGTCGTTCCAATAAATCTTTGGAAGGTTGTTGTCACCAGCAAGAAGGGAGGCGGAGGAAGGATATCTGACATAGATAGATCATGTACATTATCATGGTAAAGAGATATGTTAGAGTTAGGTGGATAGCAAACTGTATTACTTATTCACTTTACATTTGCAGTCAGAGCACTACAATCTGTTTTCATGAGGTCATCGCCAACTGAATGAGAAGATATTATATAGATGGCGGTAAGTGGATACAGGTCTGCTCATTGCACAGTACGGCAGAGTAGAAGTGGGCAAGAACATATTCATTGTGCATCAGATATGTGCAAAGGAGAAATAAAAATATTTTCTGTGCTTTTCGTGAATATTGTTGATGACACAGTTATGCACATGCTATCGTACTTCAGCTCTATCCATAGGTCTTTCTAATGGTATAAATAACCTCTTTTTCTTTTCCTCACTGCACTAGTTCATTGCAATATTTATAATTAATTTACTGTCAGAATGCACTCTCATATACTAAAGTAGATTTTATTTTCCAGCGGTATCACAGAAAAGACAAAAACAAAACAACCACTTTCCGCTAGACAGTCTCAGATGGCACCAGCATTGTGTAGATGCTGTTGTACATCCACATTATTCGTCCATTCTTGGATTTGTGTTCATTCAAGGAATCGCTTTAAAAGAAATCTTGAGATCCCTTTACATTATGCTTGTCAAATCTGTGATATCTTCGGCCGCACTGATTTGGTTGCCATATCGAATTCGTAATATGAAAAGTCTTGAAGCCATTCCACGTACGTTTTTGTTAGAAGGACAGTCTTTAAACTCAACTTACCAGATCCGTATATAACCCATGATTACACAGCAATAGCTTGGTCCCTGAACATCTTTACACTTGAATCTTATAGAAACTATACATCTCTTATTTTCATATACAAATTAATTCATGGATTCACAGAGAGCCCTCTTCTGCTTCACAGACCTGCTATCAATATTAGAACTACAAATGTTTTTTACACTAATATGCTCCGAGCTTCATATACCAACAATAACCGTATAAATAGAACTTGTACCGTGGGCAACGCTCATAAAATTTATATTTTCAAACCATCATATACGACATTCAGAAATCATTGTCAGCGAGAAATCCTTGAATTCCTATGATTTAATTATTTGATTTACTTATATATACTCCCCCGACTTCTTTTCTACACTGCTTGCGAGTTCATAAAATACACATTGCAACATTTGTTTGTATTGTGTGTCATTGTAACTAGTTTGGTTAGAAAAGAACTTAAGTCTGTGTATTTTTGAAAATAAAATAAAATTCTCCAGTAAATCAGGAACACTCCGATCAGGCTTGATGTCACAAAAAATAATGTTAGCAGAACGGAATCTGCAATCTTCAATCTCATTGATAATAAACTCAAATTTGTTTCAAAAAATCAAACATTTCATTTCAAAAGAAAAAATATAATTATTGAGAGCAATGTCCAGGGCTGTGTCTAGTTCTTAGTTGGTAATCAAAGAATAACAAGAAAGATCACCGCCAGGTAAACTTTGCGGTCAATTGTAACTGCTGGGATGGAAAGGGGCCTTGCAGATAGGACAGTATGAAATTTGTGATCCAGCAGAGAGATTTCTTACAGCAATAGCAAAATTTTCTTTGTGGACAGGGCACATCCTCAGTAGCCGAGATATCTCCAGTACTTTTGTTTGATGTGGAGGCGTTCATTCTTGCAATAAGTCTACAAGTATAACTGCAAATGTATAGCAAGCAATCCTGAAGCCAGACAGTATCCAATGAAGACACGAATTAGTAGACGTCTCATATCACCAATACATGCAATTACAAAAACATTACATGCAAATACCACTCAAAAACATACAGTCCAATCAGTTATTAGCAGGAATGCAATAAAATAGATCCAGAAGATAAAAATGCAATAGGTGATGTACACAGGCAGAAACAGACCTCCAATAAATAGGCAACATTGAGAGGTCGACAAACTCAATGTGAGTAGAATGAGGTTAGAAGCAACAGGAGGACAAAGGACCTTAAAAGCAACTTCATTGATATTAAAGTGATCAAAGAGTATTGAACAACAATTACTTATTATGCAATGATATTGACTTCTTTGATAATGAGAGTTACATTCCAGGAGTCTGAATTTATAGTCCTCCTTTACTATTACTTACTTTAAATTGTTTATTCCTTAGTGTAATGTGCATTAATATATTACTCTGCTATTATTGCGATACTCATTGTGATTTTAATTCTTTATGTACAGGATTATCCTGTTAATAAATAATAGTTGTTTTTTTTAAATGCCCATGAGACATATTAGCAAGGTTTTGATTGGAATGTGCGCAATGCCAGATGCACACAAATATGGACAATATATGAGTACTCAAAAAAGTACTGAAAATCACATACCAAACAATGGAAGTTCATGTTTGAGAAGTTTTAAGAAAATGGCATGACGTGCCAAAGCAAATCCTGCTGCACAGTATCACTTGCTGCAGTGGTAAGACACAAAACATCACAGGTCAGTAACAAAAAAGTATTGGCATAACTGCCCCATTGAAACAAGCTCACACAACTTGACCCCTATCAAAAAAATCGAATTTGTCCTTCAGTCCCCTTAAATACGGGCCACGTAATAATTAAAGAGCCATACACTTATTATGAGGGGAAATACTTAAGAAATGTACAATTTAATTCTTGGAGTGATGGAACCTTCAGAGCTGTTCCTAATCAGTAGAGACTGAAAAAGTATGTAGTACTAAATGTCAAAACATGTACATAAACATGTAATGAAAATGGTAATATGAAATAAATATGAAAAATTGGATATGTGAATTTGTGCTAAATGGTGACGATAAGTCTGAAAATTATTTTCAATAATTATTAATTTACTACTTTTTTATATTTTGTAAATACTTTAAATAATTTTATATGTTTATACATACTATTTTAGATTAATATGCCATTATAATAATAATAATAATAATATATTATTGTTATAAATAATGAAGAGCTTAACGTTAACATTTCACGAGATACCTTTTGAATTTCTCTTTCAGCCGGCTTTTTAAAAATAATTATTGCAATGTTGCCATTAGTAAAATGATAAATTATTACTTGCCCCCACATCATTATTAGTTTTGTTTTGAAAGTGTAGTGGACAAAATCATCTAAAAAGATGCCTACTCATGCCTCTGCGCAGCACAAAAAGATGCCAGTGTGAGAGCCACACACCTGCCTGTCTAAACTTTTGAATGGCAAAAACACAGAAACAGAGAAGTTGTTGCAGCTTATGATCTGTTGGCCACCTCCTATGCTGTGTACACATGCCAGCATCACACAGCCACAGTTGTCTTGAAAGGAGTCAAAAACATGCGGTTGCCAAAGTGCCAAAACAAGAACAAGTGCTCCCAGACACAGGTGGCTATAAGATGAAGATATGGTATATTCTGTGGGAACTTAATCAGCAGTTTGGTGATATGAAGCAATCACTGATAGGATAAAAAGCATGAGAGATAAAGCAACCCAGTTATTGCAACAATCATCCAATTATATGCACCTACCTGACGCCAGTGATGATGAACCAGAAATATTCTACGACCATGAACAGGAATCTTATGACAAAACACCAAGAAACGATTTTGTACTCATATTGGGCGATTGAACACCAAAGAGGGCAGGAAGAAACAAAATATATTACAGGGAAATTTGGTTTGGGAAGAAGAAACCACAGGGGAATGATTTAATAGATGTCTGTGCATGCAACAGCATGTTTATAGCAAACACAATGTTCAAGAAGCAAGAGAACATTTATACACATGGACAACCCCAGATGGCAGACACGAGAATCAAATTGACTGTATCTTGGGAAAATGTAGAAAGAGGTCTTCAAAACAGGATGTAACCATAATACCTAATGAGGACTGTGGAACCGATCATGAACTGTTGGTAACAAAAATAAAGGTTAGTTTGAAAGTAACAAACAAGGGCGAAGGACCAAAAGACAGGTATCAAGACATCCCAAACACATATAAGAAAGCTATCTCAAGGAGGGTGATAGAACTAGCAATGTACAAGAGAACTCAAAAACAGTTTGGGAGTGTATTAAAGAAGTAAAAAAAGTGGCAAAAAATCTCATCCAAAAGACACAAAAACGGAACAAATGAAGTTGGTTATCTGAGAAGCCATTAAAATGGCTGAAGAGAAAAAGAAAGCAAAGCAAGAGGGGGATTGGGAGAAAGTACACATGCTTAACACAAGATTTCAATACAAAGCAAGGAAAGATAAGTCAAAATTCATGAATGATAAATGTAAGGAAGCTAAAACATATAACACAAAGTTTAGACCAAAAGAAATGTTCCAGATTTTAAGAGACATCACGAAAGAATTCAAACCAAGAGTAGGAGCAGTTTAAGACAGCAATGGCATTACATTAACTTCAAGGCAAGAAATAACCAAAAGATGACAAGAAAGGGATTCAAGTATTGACAAACATTTCGTTACAAGGGGTTATGAAGAAAAACCCATGATAGTAGAAGAAAAGTCATGTGAGCCCTTAAATAATGGCAAATCTTTTGGATCAGATGGCATACCCATTGAAAAGATAAAATGTGCAGGTGATGCAATTACAGGAAGGATATTAGATCTTTGCAACCTGAAATGGAAAAAGAAAGATTGGCCCACGGGAGAGGGTGACTTTCCTTTTATAGATGTTATCACTCATTGCCTATTTATTTGAGAATAAGATCTGTTTGTGAATAAGTAACACTCACTTAATGCACACTCATTTTAAGTATACACATTCATCCCTTAGTTCCTCAATCTTGCTTTGAAGATTTTCATTTTGCTTCATTCAAAACAAACTATACCTTTGGCAACTGGCAATCGACCCCAATGAGCAGGTCCAGCAAACAGGATACGGTCAAGATTCAGATATGTATACTCTAGATTGCTTCCTTCTTGTACTTTCCTGAGTATCGCCTGTTGCAAATCTACAACCCGTTCTCGAGGTCCTGCTTTTGCTTGACATCCCACAGCTTGTATGTCTTCTGATACCACACTGCTTACAGCCTTCCAAGCCGATGTATCTCTCGCATCCTCAGAGATACCTAAAAACAAAATTTTTTACTCAGTGCAGACAGATACATGAAATCAAATAATATTAAGAAAGAATGAACTGAGAATAAAAAGAGAAAGGTAGCCTCGTACTGACTGACTTTACCTTCTTTGTCAACAGCAACATTATCATTGAAAATTGGATCTTCTGGTCCACAAAAGTCATTCATATCATTGTCATTTCTATCATCAACATCAAATAAACTATCATCAAAAGTAGACGCATGGAGGAGTGTATCATAATCAATATCTTCAGTCTCTCTGGCAAGAATTTCTCTAAATGGAAGTTCCACAATTTGTCCATTACCATCTGAAAAATGTCACAATTAAAATTACAATATTGTAAGAATTGCCATTTGCAAAATACACATAAAATTGAATAACACTTACCAGCATCACAATCAAAACTTACATCCATTTCTTTGTAAGTTGACATTTCTTGTTCCTTAGTAAGAAACTGTCTTTTCATTTCCATGAACACTTTGCTACTATCCCCAACTACACTTAATCTTGGAATAAAACAAATGAATGATGGTTGACAATTACTGAACTGTTTGCTCAAAACTACATACGTTGGATCTGGTTCAGCAGCATCCATTGTTATGTTGATTTTGGATGTATCTTTGGATAGTTTATGTTTCTGAAAAAAGATAAAAAAATAATACTTCTAGATCTGAAATTTTTAAGTAACGAGAATGTCTCAACCATTGTTCTCGTGTAAGGTATTTAGACTTGCAGGGTACCTCTCTGCTTATAGTTCACACTCTTTTAATGCTTTTCTATCAGCAATGCTGTAGATGAAGAGCATAGCAACCATTTCAATCACTGAAAACACTTTCTCAAATTAAAAGAAAATAATGACAAGCAATGAAACAAAACACTAATCAAAACTGGTGGAAGCCCCACTCTTCAAAGGCCTGTTTACTTGCCTAAAAGGTCCCTATTCCCTCTTACATGATCCTTTTAGTAGCAAAATGCTTCCCAATGAAACTGATTGCTTTTGCATGCGGCATGGCAGGTATCGAGAGGCTATGGGGCTGTGGAAGTACTGCGCTTCTTGTCACCTACATAAAATACGTGCTTTGACCCGCAGAAAATCATGTTAACTTCAAGCTTGAAACAGTGATATGAGGTCGTCAGTCAGGTACCCATTAGAGGTCCACTATGCTCATCTCAGGGGGGACTTTGATTATCGTCTTTGGCTGATATTTTTTTCAAGCTGCATAGTGTTGGAAGTTACAGCACTGCGGCGATATATTATTATCCAAGTTGTATTTTCTGTAACCGAGGTTCAGGTTCACAATAACTGAATCTTCTTACGCTTATTTGTAATATAAGTGAAAGGGGACCAGTGACAAGTTCACTATAACTGAAGATTCACTACAACCGGAGTCAAATGTATTGTTAAATTTCTTTAGTTGGGTAATGGGATGTTTAGAGCAATTGCTATTGCATTGTAATGATAATTAATAACCATGGTATGACTTGTTATACCATATAGAGAACAGCGATTCTTTAGAATTTACATTAGACAGTTTGTAACTTATTGATTTGAGTACAAAAATACATGACAATTTACTAAAGAATATTTCAAAGTGATCAAAGCATTGTTACAAGTATTTTTTTTTCATTATTTACAGAATTAAACTCATTATAAGTTCTTTTCATTTGCTAAATTTATTTTTATATAGACCCAATATTTATACAACAAAATTAAATAATCAGGAATGTCCTTAAGAGAAAAGGTGACATTAGTATCTGGAATTGCTGACAGGTCAATAAAATGAAAATATATTGCATATTGTCAGTAAAATGATTTAATTACCAAAGTACTACCCTAATAATTGGAGGAGAAAAAAAGAAAAGGATGAAGAAAGGAAGAAGGAAAGAAAAAAAAGGGGGCGGGAAACACACACACCCACACACAAAAACACACACACACTCTGTGGTTGCCGGTTTTTTTTTTTTTTTTTTGTAATACAAGCGTCAACGGGACCTCCGCCGTGCGTAAAATGGGACTAAAAGTGAGGCAGCTGCCCGCTGCTTTTCCTCAAGTATCCTAACTTTCCTCAACCTAGTTCCCTCCCATCCCACAAGATCCAGAAGGTGGATGAAGTAGCTTAGGGATTTGCTCTCCTATCCCCCTTTTACGAAAAATCCCCTTCTCACCTTCCTTCCAATTCATCTCTGCCGGCGGTAAGCATATAAAACGCTAAGGGAAGGTGACCCGGAAAATAAACCAGTGATGGGTTGATAGTCCTCAAAACGTTACACCAAGAGAGTCGAGCGTTTGACACGAATTCTCGCCACCGATTTGATTGGGTGAAAGCCGCCATAGTCGGTGCCGGCTCCATGGATTTTGGGGGGAGCAAGCTCACGAAGTGTTCTGGGAAAAGAATAGAGAGTGAAGTTTCTGGAGTTTGGGGAAGAAGATCGGGGATCTCTGCATTTTGTCTGCCAAGGGAATAACGTCACGGGGAGATATAAGCGGATGGTGAGTTCCATCCGATCTGACTTTGATGAGATGTGGACAATGGAGGTAGTCACTATCGTAATTAGTCGAAGACAGTTGAGGCGGGAGACGGCAGACTTCACCGCAATAATGGGGTGTCGATCGAATCTGATGGTAATGGAGGGCTTCGACAGAGAAGCGGAGTGGCAGCCTGCGGGGACAATGTAATTGGCCGAAGACCTGTTGAGGCGCCGCGGACACGGATCTGCCGCTGAACGTCGAGTGTTGGTCCGAATTCTGATGATCGTGGTAGTCTCGGCGGCGGAAGCGGAGTTGCGAACTCGCAGGTTAAGAATGTGATTTGCCTGAACGACGGTGGAGGGTGGAGACGCAGGTTTCACGCACAGACTTCCTGATATTGGGCCCGAATGCTGATGATTGTGGTGGGCTACCTTAAGACAGCGGCGGCGGAGTTGCGGACCGCGAGTCAGGCGGGTGAACGAACTTCGTCAGGAAAGAGAGACAGCTGACTCTACGGGAGTGGCAAGAAGAAAGCTATAGGAAGTCGGTGCAGGGAAGGACATTCAACATGCTGGAGTTCCCTCAGGCACTGCACAATGCGTCGAGGGAGGAAGAGTACGAGGTCGCCGAATAACGTCACTCATTATCGCCCGAATTTGTTATTAAGGGCAAAATGAGGAGGCCCTCATTATGCGACATCTAAGGCAGATCAAGGGCGACCCACATCTCTGAAGATGCGGGTCGAGGTGGAAGTCGCAAAGGTAGGAGGAATGCGCCGGATACCTGCTGCTGGAGTTGGGAAATTTCTGCACCAGCCTCGAGATATTGAAGCTATATCCAGAAACTGGGGCGAGTTAGCAAGAGTAACGACGCGAAGAGACGAAAATGACTTCGAGATTCGCGACCTTGACGACTGACAAAGGCAGGCTGAAGTCTGTGAAGCTGTAAAGCGGGGAGACTGAAAACGCCCTGTTGAGCTAGCAAGTGTCAATATTCCGTACGGAGGGCTTACAGAGGCACAGAAACTGCAGGGTAGTCGTCTAGCGACGGAACTAGCCAGGAGGGCATTGGGAGCGGCCCGTGTTCGCATTGGGTGGGTGAACTACCGCGGTCAGGAGAAAGTAATTGGTGGCATGAGTGTTATCGTTGTTGGGCGTTCGGTACATCTGGCGGCGCGATGCCAAGGACGGACAGGTGAAATCTGTTCACCGATGCGGAGAGACGGCCACTTACGTCAGGCTGCAAAAGCGCTGAGGCGAGGTTGTGTGCTGCCAAGAAAATAAGTAGGAACCACCGATACGGGGAGTTTCACATTCCGGCGTACCAAGTAGCAATGAAGGCAAACGGATAACAGAAAATGAGAGTTCTCGCAGCTAAAATTTAAATCATTGGTGAGGCGGCCCAGGACCTTCTCACCCAGACGGTGGGCGAGATGAATATTAGATGTTGCAATACTCTGCGAGCAGTACAGAAATATTGTCGGTCACTTCAGTCCGTGGGTTTCGGATGCGACTAAACGCGAGCTGTGCAGTATGGATATGTGGTAATAGTCAGTCCAGGTATGTTCTGCAAGTCCAAGGGATGGATTCCCTGGTCAAAGGGTTCGGTGTATATTTCTTTAGTGTTTAAATGCTGCACCGTGCATACGCTTGAGAGTTCGAGGAATTACTTCATCGCTTAATAGGATGACGGCAGAGAACGAAGGCCTCTATTATTGCTGGGGGCTTCAATGCATGCGGCCACGGAGTGGGGCAGCAGAGTAACGGAAATCGAGCGGGGCTCCGGAAGCCTTTGACAATTTGGATGTCTGGCTCGCAACACGGGGGGCCAGTCCGCCTTGTAATGAAATGGTCCGCAGCTTGGTCGTCACCTAATTTCGTTTTAAAGCAGCCTGCTAGACGTATTGTATCATGGAGGTTAGTGCCATTATACACACTAGTGACACACCAAGCTAATTGTCTATGAATGAAAGAGTCAGTGCAATGTTGGCCCCAAGGGGTAGAAGGAATAGCTTGTTGGAACACGGAGATTTCGACTCGTGATTCCTCATTGCATTGATGGAGGGCAAACACCTGAAGATATGTTGGCCCGGTGACTCTGAATATATTGTAGAAAACGTAATGAACGGCGGTATTTTGACGCTTGTGTGATGCGTCAATGACAACAAGGTCCAAGGAGAGAACGCCGTCGCTTCAGTGTACTGGTGACTGAACGTGAGATCGGGAATTTCAGCAGGAATGCACCGAACACGTAGATTGGCACAGCGCGCCTGGAGCGCCTGCCAAACATATGACATTTCTTAGAAGCAACATCTGGACGCAGAAAGCTTTCCAAAGCCATTAAGATTATAAGTGTCGTTGCTGGAGTAGAGCTTAGGGGAGGAGGCGGATGCTGAACCCTGGGACGCGTCCGTTAATAAGCTGGTAACGGCCAGGACTCAGGGTATGTTCAGCGACCACTACTTGGCCCGGTTTTCTTGGGAAAAGTTGTAAGCTACCTTGTTCCTCGCCAGGCGAGATATGTTACATACCGAAGGATGTTTGGAAGATCTAGGGGTTCCGGCAGTCACGTTGGATGAACTTTTCAGAGCTTGCGGAAGGTTCCAAGATTGCAAAGCCCCGGATTAGTGGGGTACCAATGTAGCAATTAGACTCGGCCCGATCTACTTCTTGCAGGCATATAATGTATGCATACGAGAGGGGAATTTCCCCCACCGTCGGTGGAAGCGCACAGCTAGTCCTTCTTCCCGAAGGGCGATAAAGCACCTACTGATCGGCAGCCTATCGCCAATATGCTTATGGATACAGCAGGCAAGTGTTTGGAGCGGATTATTGCAATCGTAATTGAGTCATTTACAGAGGGGCCTCAGGGATTGTCTGATAATCAGTACAGGCTTTAGAAGAAGCGCGAGATCCACGTAGATGCAAGTTACGGTAGTCAATCGACATCGCACGCAAGGCCCATTGAAGGCCAACGATGGAAAGGCGGTCCTCATGAAGTATTGTTGTATAGTGACCCTACACGTGAAAAAACGCTTTTAACACTGGGCAAGGTGAGCTCCATTCTTTCCGTGCGCTACTAACTCTTGAGTTCCAAGGTAACAAATCTCGAACTTTGTAAAAGTTACTTTAAGGAGAGGAATCCTATATGACAGCTGGGACTGGAGTAGAAATCTTATACGGTCACAGGGGTCCCACAAGGCTCGGTACTTGTCCGATGTTGTGGAACATTATGTATGACGCCGTGTTGCAAGCTCGAGTTGCCGAAAGGCGCAAGAAACTATTTGGGATTCGCTGACGATGTTCAAATTGTAAGTTGTCGGCAAATACATCGAAGTCACGCAGGTTTTGCAACGAGGCTGTGGCGGAGATCCGGGGTGGCTTACGTGGTAAGGGCTACAGATGGCGCCCAAAAACAGAGGCTGTGCATTGGTGACGGGCAGAAAAGTGAGAGAGAGTATTGCTCTTAAGTAGGAAGCTGAAAAATATCGCAGCTGTCACTCGAGGTACTTTTGGGAGTGCATCTTGGACGCTTTGACGAGCATCCTGCGCAATGTCTCCGAGAAAGCGTCTCGTATGCATCCGCATTGGCACGCATTAATGCCTATTAGGGGGTCCTGGGCAAAGAAGCCGGAGGCTGCTGACTAACGTACTTAAATTCCATTCTTCTCTACGCAGGCCCACTATTTGGGCTGATGCCATGGGCATTCAGGCATACGCCCGTGGGGCTAAGTCGGTGCACAGAAGGTCCGCCTTGCTGGTTGCTCGAGCGTTTTCCTTCTCACCTATCGCTAGCTGACTCGCGTGTGTGTGTTAGCAGATATGCCTCCGATCGACCTCATTGCGCAGCGAGAGACTAGACTCTATTGCGCAAGCGGGAGGGGGTTCAAACTGGAATAACCATTACGAAAAGGGGAGGGGGGTGAACAATGGCCAATGGCAAACAGTACGATGGGAGCAATCATCAACTGGGCGATGGAACATTTCGGGTCATCCCGACATCATGACGTGGATTCAAAGGGAACATGGTGCATTAATTTTTTATCTAACTCAGATGCTGGCAGGGCATGGATTGTTACCGAGAGTATCAGCTCCGATTCCGGTTGACGATAGTCCTCATGCCCAAGGTGTTTCGCCGGTGGATTGAAGATGTAGAACACGTGTTCTTTCATTCTGTCCAAACGCTTCGCAGTGGAAAGGGAAAACTTCACAGACTCCTCCAAGAGGAAGTTGACCCTGAGACCATCGTCATCTAGGGATGCTGCTGACACAACAGTATTGGGAGTGCGGTTAGCCACCTATGCCGCAAAGGTCCGGAAGACGCCTCCGCTCCGAGGAGCGTTACGAAGTGTCCCCGTCATATTTCGGTGAAGTGCGAAAAGCACATCCTCCTTCTCGCGATGCACAGCTGACGGCGGTTCCGCGGGAAGGAATAGGAGGAAAGGGAGGGGTTTTTAGTGGGTAGGCATAGGCCTGCTATGAATCGACACGCCTGCGGGTTGCGGGCCCGTGTGTCTTTAGATTTTCCCCTGCCCCCGTAAAAACACACACACACACCACCACACACACACACACACACACACAATGACAAAAAATATATTTACTCTGTAAATATCATTACCATAAATTGAGAAAAATTAAACTTACCTTTCTATACTTTTTCTTCTTTGCATGTTCAGCACCTTCCTCTAAAGCATCATCATCACCACTTCCACTATTTTTGGAAGTAGGTAAGTCTCGAGCTCGACTTCCAAGACCTTTGGCAAAACTGATTCCATCCATGTGAACCCTATCAACTCGAGAAGCATATATTTTGGCACTGGCATCCAGAGTACAGCCCACTACCTAGAAGTAAAACAACAAGATTCATTTAAGAACAATGCTATATTTATATAAATCTCTTAAGTAACTGCAAAAACTGTCAATATCAAATTTATTTATGTATTTATTAATATTTACACTACTTTATGTATTTATTAATATTAGACTTAAATCTATTATTCATTTGATATTGGTGTTGGGTGACAGTCGCAGCCAGAACCCATCAGAACCACGTCACGCACCGAACCGAACCACTTGGCGCAGGTGCCCCCTCTGAGCATTTTGTCTTGAGCCAAGTGTGCACCGGCTAGTGTGCCGTCCCTTGCCACCCTACGCCCCCACAAAGGGTTTGGCACGCTCAAAAAGATACATCCCCACAGACCCTTTCCGCGAGTCACCCTTAAAAGATGAGAGGGAGCTTTCCACATCCCTGCCTCATTCCTTATCCTCAGTGATTGTTGGGTTAATCACCGGAACAGTCGTGTTAGGGTTTTCGTTGGCACTCAATCCATTAATCCCTGAGGATGTGTCAAGTAATAAGTGAGTCGGCAGACAGCAGTCCCGCCACCTCCGAGATTGCCAGAATCCTGAGGTCGCACAAAGGCAACCAATTAAAAAGCATTACAAAGTACATCGGTAAGGGGAGGGATTGCCTGGGATCTATCACCAGAAAAGACTAGTGGAAGGTTCAAGAAGTCAGATAAAAAACAACATTCAAAGTATCATGGCACGTAACAGAGCGAAGGCCTTTCTAAAGAGGTGGGGATAAGACAGAGGAAGCTTCAGACGGAAGAGAAAACTTACTTCGTGGAGGGTGCCCCAGTCCGGCATCAAACAGTATTAATGTGAAAAGAATACTATCATATTATATTATCATATTATTATCACAAGTTATCATATCGTCATCGAGTCGCAGTTGGAATCGAAAGTGTTTTGCCTTACGTCGCGGGTTGACTGCCGTTGTCGGTTTATATATACTGATTTGTTTGTGATATAATGCTTTTCGACAACTTAAGTTATGAAATCTGTTTTGTTTCATCTGTAATATTCCATTGACCGGTTAGTGATTCATTTATTCGACATGGACAAGTGTTTGAAGTGCGGTGGAGTTATTATTCTTCGGAATACACCAAACGATCCAAACCTTGGCAATTAACTCAATATTGAGCGTAATAATTGATTTTGAGATAGAGTTTAAATTTAATAAACTTGGTAGTTTGAAAAATTCAAAGGATAAAACTAGTTCATCTGATACAAATGATAAGGTTAGACCCATCAAAGTCTGATTGCCAAGTGGAAAAGAAGCTCTGGAAATATTAATAAACAAAAAAAAACCAGTAAAAAGGTGATGCTAAGATTCGTCCTGATATGACTCCTCGTCAACGAAGTCATTTGAGAGGACTTACTTCTGTAATAAAGGAGGAATCAAAAAAGGGCAACAATAACCAACGTATCAAATACATTAACAATATTCCGCATATTATCGATGGAGCATTCAAGGGCAAATCTAAATATAGAGATCAAAAAAACTAAACATCAGGAAATCCCCATCTAACATCTCTGTCTACTGTCAAAATCTTTGTGGACTCCAAACTAAGCTTTCCGCCTTTAACAACAATGTAGTGGCATTTGATGACATTGATATTCTAATTTTCACAGAGACTTGACTACATGAAGGGATTAATGATGCTGAGCTCTACCTTATTCATCACAATATCTTAAAAAACGACAGAAGTGCAGCAACAAATCAATACAGCAAAGGCTGTGGGGTGATGATTGCTATTCACAAGAAATAATATTGTATTGCTATTGAATCCTGTAATTCTTGTGCAGAACAAATAATTGTTCAAGTCAAAACCGAAAACTCATACCTTATTGTAGCGTCAGTGTACATAACTCCAAAATCCATGTCAATAGCATACTCACAATTTACTGAAAAATTAGAACAAATATTTGAGATTAATCCTTTATCACACTTTTTGATAGCTCATTTTAACTTGCCACAAACAAAGTGGATAAATGAGGATCTTGGAGTTATGTATGAATGTTAGAACCGCTAATGATGACATTCAATCTAGTTCATTATTATTAACTCTGTAAAGTATTTAAATTTGTTCCAATGTAACTCAATTAGAAATGAATTTGGTAATATATTAGATCTGATATTTACTAAAAATCCACATTGTAAAATATTCAAATCTACAATGCCAATTATATCTTGTGATAAATAACATCCGGCTTTAGACATTTTGTTCAGTATTGATGTTAGTTTCTAGTCACTTTATACTGATGAAATTAGATATAATTTTAAGAGAGAGGATTATGTCGCGATAAATAACGATTTGATTGGCTTTCTTATTTTGTTAATAATTCTTTAGATTCATCTTTAGTTTATTTTTATAGTACAATATACAATAATACAATGTACAATATTGTTGAAAAGAATGTTCTGAAATACTTTGTAATTCAATCTAAATATCCTCATTGGTATTCCGAGGGAAACAATAAACATTTTGAAAAATAAATCAATTGCTCATAAAAAATATAAAATGACAACAGATTTGATAAACAATTGTAAAATATTCTCTGATTTTCACAAATCCTGTAAATCTCATATTAAAAAAAGACTATATTACATACATTGGTAATATTGAAAATTAAATCACTCATGATGTAAAGTCATTTTGGATATATACAAATACTAAACGTGGTACAACTGGCCTTCTGAATGTCATGCATTTTGATGATTTGTATACTACTTCTGGTATAGACATTGTTGAGTACTTTGCTGATTACTTTCAATCTGTGTATAACACTAATTTGAGTTATTGTAATATCACTGATGTTTATATGAATTCAATAGTTAATGTTGGACACATAACTATAATACAAAAAGTGGTTTTTACATCAATTCAAAAAATTGACACGAAGGGTTGTCCTGGACCTGATGAAGTTCCACTAATCTTTTTGAAAAATTGTGCATCTAATCTAACACCTATACTTCACTTTTCTTTCTCTAAATCATTAAATGAAGGTTCCTTTCCAGCAATCTGGAAAAGAGGATTCCTTACACCTATACATAAATCATCTCACAGATCCGATATGAAAAATTACAGACCAATAACGAAACTTAGTATTATACCTATACTTCTTGAATCAATAGTAACAGATAAATTATCTAAGCAACTTGATTTGATATTAATTGAAGAACAAAACGATTTCAGAAAAGAAAGGTCAACAACTACTAACTTATTATCTTTCCAGCATTTTGTAATCGAACAACTTGAACAATTCAATCAAATTGATACTATATACACTGATTTTGAAAAAGCTTTTGATAAAGTAAATCATGGTATATTATTACAAAAGATGAGTAACACTGGTATACACGGTTCATTTTTGAAATGGTTAGATGATTATCTGACATGTAGAATTATAAATGTCAAGTATAAATCTTTCATATCAAGAGACATTGCAGTTCCATCAGGTGTACCTCAAGGTTCTCACCTTGGGCCCCTTTGTTCTTAATTTATATAAATGATATTAAATTGAAACTTGATATGTGTAATTTCCTCTGTTTTGCTGATGACCTTAAAATATACTCAATTGTTAAAATATCAAATCACTATAAAACTTCAAGGATGTTTAAATGCCCTATTCCTATGGTGTACTGGGAACAAATTACCACTTCGTATTAGAAAATGTAAAGTAGTGACTTATTCTAGATCGAGGGATCCAATATTAACTAGTTATAGTTTAAACAGTGAAAAGCTGCACTTGAAACCTTCAGAGACCTAGGTGTAATATTTGATTCAAGAATGAAATTTAATTTTTATATTGATTATATAGTGGCTAAATCTAATCAAATATTGGGTTTGATTAGAAGAACAACACGTGATTTTAAAAATCCTCACACTTTTCGATTACTCTATCTAACATTGGTTAGACCCACTGTATTACATGCATCCGTTGTCTGGTCGCCATTTTGCAGTAACCATGTAAATAAAATTGAAACTATTCAGTATAAATTCATTAACTTTAATGCATGGAAAATGGGCCTTCCTTCGCCTAGACTAACTTATGACTATAAACTCATTGCATCTGTCATGGAATATTAACACCTTGGAATCGCATAGGAAATACAATATATTTTCTTGTATAAATTATCAAATAACCAGATAGATTGTAAATATTTACTATCCCAATTACCTTGGAAGTTCCTAAGTATAATCTTCGGGACACGGATCATTCGATAGTTGTGCCACCGGCAGTGAGAATGTACATTAGTTATTATGCCCCTCTTTGGCGAACGTGTAAAATTGCGAATGATTTGTCCTTACATCTCAATTTGACATAATTATTTCATGTTGTGATGTAAAGCTACATTACTTGTGGTATTTGAATGATTCCTACTACGTTTCTAATCAATTGATATTATATTCTATATTCACAAAAGTTATTATATCGACTACTAATATAAAATTCTATATGCATTATTCTGTATTTTGGATGTTTTGGTTATTTTGGACGTTAATAAACAATAAATATTATTGTTGCAGGAAACAGATTACTGCAACACACATCACAAACTTAGATAACTTGGAAACAATGTCTTAAGTCCTTAAAATCAAGTTTTCTTTTGACTAAAGAAATACATCCCTAAAGGGACATATGATTTCTGGGAACAGATGGGGAAATGGCGTTTGAACTATGCTTCTTAAGCAGTATTCTACAAAATACATCCTCTGAAATCTCTATTATATTTTTGATAATTTATATCTTCTTGGTACCCCTTAGTCTGTGTAGTCAGATTTGAGCAATAAGTTGAAATATCCATAAAATTAAATTGAATTAATAGATGCAGAAACAATATTTCACGATAAAAGTCCCTATTACACTTTCGGCAAAATAATACATACAAAGTCAGTTCTAAAAGTTATGTCATATTTTTTGTCGCCCCTATAAGTCGCACAATGGTCTGACTAGTTTCAATACAGTAAAGGGAGTTTTAGATTTTCAAAGATTCCTAGTTCAATTGTCTCTGTGCCCTGGGAAAGGTTAGAATGTTTAAGTTTGTGAGCTCCTGTGAAATAGTTATGTCATACTTAACATGAAGAAGTCTTTGGATACGTGATCAAGTTTTGCGTGAAGCTGAACAAGACGCCGGGGGAAAACATCCAAGATTTATTTATTAATAAATTAATATATAAAAATAAATAAATAAATAAATAAATGTTTCATCCTAACTTTAGGAGACTTAACATCGGGAATTAGACGTGGATCATGGAGTACGACCCAGAAACAAAGGAGGCAGAGAGTGAACTGTTACACCTTGGCATCTCCATACTCCAAGAACGCTTGCATGAGCAAATCATGCATGAAAGTCATGCTCGTTGCATTTTTACACAAAGGGGATAGTGCATAGTGAGTTTGTACTTCCTGGACACACTGTCAATGCCCAGTTCTACAAACAAGGACTTCAGACTGAATGATTGGGTCAACTGCATCCGAAAGGAGATCAGCGCTTCCTGGAAGCATCACGACGACCACATGCCTCCTTACACAACCTTCATTGTCAGGGATTACCTGACCCATATCAGCTTCCACAACTGCCATACAGCCCAGACCTTGCTCCAGCAGACATCTTTTTGTTCCCTCGGCCAAAAAGGGTCACGAAAGAAACACATTTCAAGTCTTGGGCCAACATTGAAACATGAATGACGAGAGTCTTCTTCAGCAAGAACTTCCTGGGAGCGTACATGGCAAGGGAATCATGCTTGCAAAAATGTGTCGACGCACAAGGGTCGTACTTTGAAGAATTTTAAGTTGCTGCACCTATCTCATTAATAAATTTGTTTTTAAAATATGCAACTCATTACTCTTGAGACAGACCTTGGATAGCATTTTGGAGTGCATTAGAAAAACACTTCTCACTCTGACTCTCAACAATAAATTCCAAGTTCATTGAGAATCTTATTTCAACAACCGTTTCCAGGTGAAAGTAACAAAGCTAGTAAAGTCTAAAATATTATTGCATTCCATTAAAGACAATATAACTGCATGTTAATATGTCTCACGTAAAAAATCTATGTAAAATGTATCTTGTTTGTTTTGTAAATGAGACAAACCATTAGCCTACTTTATGCTGACCAAGTACATTGCAAGTGACTTACAAGGTATGATCAATAATTATGCAAAAACTTTGTTCTACTGAAAATCTATTTTTTTATTCATCAACATGGATTTTTCCACTTCAAAATACTATAGTTCCCTTCAGATATATATTTGTGCCTACATTTTCTTCAGTCAATGCAGTTGTAGGTATGATGTTTAGCACCTTCAGTGATTCTGCTTTTGTTTCTTCGATATCGCCAAACACCTTTCTTTCAAGATTTTCTTAAGCTTAGGGAATAGGAAGAAGTCACACGATGCCAGGGTTTCCTTGCAATTAGTGTCACTAGACATAACAAGACCTTTTGTCACTAGACCTACTGACCGTGGATTGAATTGGGAGAATGTCATCTTTGACATGTATAGCACACAATACAATTTTGGTTACAGCAGCTTCTTGACTTTCCCAATTTAGATCCTGAAAGATTAGTACTCCCAAGCTGTTTTGATGTGTTGCAGTGGACAGAACTTAACTTGGCTTGATGGAGAGGGTAGTCTGGGATTTTCCTTGCCAATGTGGAGAACTTAACATTTCTTTACGTTCAATGGAAGTAGATATGTTTTTGACTTGTTTTCTACTGTGGTAATAATGTTCTGAAAAGTTTGATATTTTAACCTGGGTTTCAAACAGTTTAGTGCCATATGCATAGCAGTTCCATCTTGAAGATACTCCATCAACCAGGTCCTACTTCCGGGCGTTGGTTCTGCCGCTCGCCTGACCCTTGTGGGGGTCTCTTCGAGCCGGGTGATTGTAGATGGTGCGTTTTCTGAGTTGTGCTCTGACTCCTCTCCCCCGTACAGGGACGGGGATTGGGGTTCGGGGTAGGTAGGCTATTTTATTAGGGTTGATGGGTTATTTCGTTCAGGTCGCGCTGGGCGACGGGGGTGCAGGGGAAAGGAAAAGGGATTGGGTTGGGATGGGTTTGGTGGGGGGGAGGGGACGGTCCTTTTCAGTTGGGTGTAGTGGTAGGTTCTATGTTTTGTTGGCGAAGGGTGGATTTTGTTATTGTACGTTTGTTTTGGTTTTCCGTTGTTACTTTCGTCTTTCTCTGTCTTGCGTACGTTGATTTGTATTTTATTTTGTTAATTTTGTCGGTTTGTCGTTTATTCCTTCGTTTGTCGATTTTTGTGTCATTTTCAAAAGTTAGTTACGTCGCTGTCTTAAGTTTCGTTCTGCTCTCTGGCTCAGGTGACGGGTGGGGGGAGTTGACAGGAGTCGAAGATGCTGTTTGCGGGTGAAGCGGGTGGGTTTCTTAAGATATGGTGATGGGGAATGATAAGTTTGGCGGAATTTAAGGATTTAGGACGAATTTTTGAATTTGATTTTTTGCCGAGTGATGGAGATGTGTGAGGATGTGAGGGATTTGATGTTGGGATCTGAGTTGGTTAAAAGGCGTGTACATAGGTGGGCGGAATATGAGGCGGAGGACATAATTTCCATTCGGGTTATTTTTGAAAGAGTTTTGTTGAGAGGTGGAGTCCAAGTCGGATGTGCGTATGAGATGATGGGGCGGATATAGGTATAGTAGGTTTGGAGTTTATTTTTTGTAGGAAGGGAAGGATGGGTAGTAGGGGTTCGTAATTCGGGTGGCTTTTGTTCTGGTTTTGTGAATGTGGTTGGTCCAGAGGAGGCGTCGGGAAAAAGTGAGTCCAAGGTATTAATTTCGTCTGTCAGACGGATTGGTGTGTTTGCTATGGATAGGGGAGGGGGTTTAGAAGGGTAGGTTTTATATGAGAAGATGATGGCTTGTGATTTTATGGGGTTGATAATGATGGCGTTTTGTGAGGCCAGAGTGTAAATAAATCTAAGCGGATTGGGAGACGGATAAGGGATCGGTTTAGGGAGTGGAAGGATGTAAGGAAAGCCAAGGTCATCGGCGTAAAAGAAAGTTTGCACTCCATGGGTGCGTGGGATATCATTAATGTATAATGGAGAAAAAGGATTGGGGATAGGACGGCTCCTTGTGGGACGCCGGCTTGGATTGGGTGGTTAGGTGAGAATTTTGACAGGTAGCGAACGTGGAAGTATCGGTGACTGAAGTAGCTTTGGAGTAGGGAATGGAGATGGTTGGGAATGTATGGTCGGATTTTCATAAGAAGGATTTGGTGGGAGACTGTGTCGTAGGCTTGGGTGAGGTCGATGAACATGGTTGGGATTTCTTTTTGGTCTTGTAGGGGGGTGGCTATTGCAATGGAGAGGTTCGGGGTTTGGAGGGCCGAATTGAGAGACGTTGATGATGGGATCTAGGATGGGGGTTAGACGTAGGAGTAGGATTTTTTCAAAAATTTTACTGAGGATTGGTAGGAGACTAATAGGGCGGTCATTTTCAGGGAGCCGATGGTCCTTGCCGGGTTTGGGGAGCATGGTTACGCAGGCGGTTTTCCAAGCAGTGGGGAAATAGGATAGTTTAAGGCAGGAGTTTAGGATAAGGGTGAGGTCTATTGCATTTTTGGTGAGATGATTGGGGATGGGAAGACTCCGTCGGGTCCTGGGGATTTTGTACTGTCTACTGTCTTGATGATTTGTCGTAATTCTTTGTCATTGGTCGTCCAAATTTGTTGCTTTTCTGGTGGTAGTGCGGGAGTTTTGAGGTAATTTAAAATAACGTTGTCTGGGATTGGGTAGTTGGAAGGAAGGAAGCAGTCGGCTAGGGATTTTGCAAGGGTGTTTGTAATGGTTTGGGGGTCAAAGGTTAGGGTGTTGTTAGTCAATATTGGGGATATTGGGGAGGGGTGATTGCGAACTGCCTTTATTACTTTGTGTAATTTATTGGGGCTGCGGTTGTCCTTTAAAAAGTCGTCATATTTGTGTTTCGTTGTGTCGTAGTAGCGTTTGTATTTGTCTTTGTAGTTGTTTCAGTTGTCTTTTGTCCTCGTCGCGTCTGTGTTTGTAAAACAGTCGTTGTATTCTTCGTTTGTGTCGTATTATGGTGAGGATTTCATTTGGGAGGGTGGGGTGGAGGTTTGGGGTGTAGGTGGTTGATTTTTGATAGGCTTTTTTGATGTGGTGGGTTAGGTGTTGAATGGACTTACCAATGGATTCTTGTGTGTGGATTTCTGTAGGAACGTGGATTTTCTTGGATAGGATGTTCTTGAAAATTTTCCAGTTTGTGGAGGGAATGGGAGGTGGATTGGGGAGGGCATAGTATGAGGCTGTGGAGCAATTGAATACGATTGGGAGGTGGTCCGAGATATTGAAGAGGTCGTATTTTGGGTAAGGAATGGTTGTCTGGAGTTGGGAAGAATGGAGGACAATATCAAGAATGTCGTGGGGAAAATCATTGAGGATGTGTGTTGGTTCAGGGGGATTTTTAGATGGATGTGGGTGTTTTGGGTTAGAAAGGTGTCAAGTCGGAGTCCGTTTCTGTTGCTTGTCGTGCAGCCCCAGTTCGTAGATTTACAGTTTAAATCTCCTGCAAGTATGAATGGGTAGGGGAGGTTATTAAGGGCGTCAAGATCAGATGTGGGTAGGGGATGCTTGGTATTTTGTAGCAGGATACGATGAGAATGGGAGTTGAGGTAGTTCCTATTGCGATGGCAGTGCATTCGAGGGCAGTTGTTTGTGGGAGGGGGTAGTGGGTATGTGGGATGGAGCGTGTGGTTATGTAGTTAGGGATATTAAAATGTAAATTTGGAGTCAGCCATGTCTCTTGTAGTAAAAGAATCCCGACGGAGTGGTCTGAAAGGAATTGGTTGAGGATGGGAATCTTTTGATTTAAACCGCCTCTTGCATTCCATGAGGACAGGGTGAGGATGCGGGGAGAAGGGGCCATTTAATTCAAGATTTCAACTATTTTTAAGCCAGCGGCTATTAATTTTGTTACAATGTCCTCTGGGCCTTCAAGGATTTCAAGGAGTGGTTTAATATTGGATAGGATCTTTTTAATGGAGGGATTTTGGAGGAGGGAGAAGAGGTCTTTGAGGTCTTGGGCAGTTGATTGGGAGGGTTGAGTTCCGGTGTTTGGTTGGGCTGGATTGGTGGCTGTGGCGTAGAAGTTGTGTCTTGGTAGAGAAGGGAAGGCTTGTTCAGAGAGTTGTGGAGGAGTAGTGGTTGGTGAGGGTTACAAGGATTGTTGTCGAAGGGCTTTTGCCTTTAGCGGTCATGTGGTTGTTACAGGTTTTCATAAGGTCTTTTGTCAGTTCGGTCGGGTCGAGAATGGAAGTCAGGTCGATGCGAAATGGTCCGATCCTTCCCTTGCCTTGATTTTGTTGTCTTTGGGTAGTTTGAGGAGGAGGGGTTAGTTCATTCTGGTTGTCTGGGGTGTTTGAGTTGGTCGTGGGTTGGTCAGGGGTAGTTAAGGGTTGGTATCTATTTCTTGTTTCCGTGGGATTGAGGATTGTCGGGGATTTTGGTCTAGCGCCATTTTTGACAAGCTGGAAGCCGTCACCCAGCAGGGGTTTCTTGTTAGGTCGGTCTGGGGAGGAGTCGGGGGAAGAGTCATGAGCACGTCTCGCAAGGCCTGCTCGGGATGTCGATTCCGTTGGCGGGTTTACCTCTATTAAATCAACCTCCATAATTGATGGCAGCGGCCGAAGCCGCGCCGCTGCGAAGAACCGCAGTGTTGTTCTCCTGGAGTGCTCTCCTGAAGAGGCTTCTCGGAATGGTTGATAAGTCGAGAGTAGCGGGCGGTGGTGTTGCCAGCGGGCCTCTTCACACTTCTCCGGCGGCGTGGATCGTGTTCGGGCGAAGGCGTCACCTCTTCGACTGCTGCGTCGCTTTTCGTCGGTCGCTTCTTGAATGTGCGCGTTTGAACAGAGCTCGTATGAACTGGGCTCGCTCTACGATGCGAACCAGGTCTCAGGTGTATAAGATAAACATCACTGGTTCCAAGATGGATCCTTGAGGTACACCTCTTGTAACAGATAAGGATCACTTAAGTCTCTAACGCACTCGGAATGTTTTGTTTAAAAGGTATTCTTGGATCAATGATAGTAATTTGTCTTAGATTCCATCAGTTCGAATTTGTAAATTCGTCACTTATGGGGGAGTTTCTTGCAAGCTTTTTGAAATATGTCCAGGCTGTCCACGGTTAAATGCCTTAACCCACACATCAAGTGAACTAACAAGAGGGGTGATGGTTGATCTTCCATGGACGAATCTGTGTTGTTCTACAGAAATCAAATTATTCCATTGTGCATAGACACGGAATCTCTGAACTTCCCTTCACAACTTTTACCACACCACAGCAAATGTGTGACTCATGTGCAGATCAAGTTTATTAGTACATAATTCTCTATTTGTTTATCACCTTTTTTTGAAGAAAGGCACCTGAGCAATTTTCCGTAAGGAAAGTAGTTTCATTATGTCTAGTGAGTGAAAATTTTATTGAGCATTGAAGCCAGTCATATTGCACATTTTTTTATATTGAATGTTGAAATGCAGAAAAAGGCAGAAGAGTTTGCATCCAGTCCAAGATTTCAAGTTCTTTCAATATTTGAAAATTCAATTTCTTTGATTGTTACAGTGAATCTATTTCCAATGTTTGGTAAGCGGTCAGTAGGTTCTCCTGTGTATACCTCTTTGACTTGGTCTGCAAAGTGGAGGAGCAATATACTTATGGGATTTCCAGTTCACCGTTCCTTATAAAAACTGTTAACTTCCCTTAGCATATTGTAGAGGATATCTGACAGTTTGAGCAAAATTAAGATCCAGGTCAGAGAGCATAGTTTTGTAAAATTCTAAAACAGTTAAGGAATGCTGAAGACAGTATCACCCTTGTATTGTATTCTTCCACAGACCAGAATTACAATACAACAGAGAGCTTCCTAGCTCCCTGCTCAAGACTGTAACCATTTGTGAAATTAATCCAAACCTTTTTCTGTGTTAGTCATGAGCCATGCCTCCAATTTCCTTTAGCATGCCCCAGTGTCAAAAGAATCGATTTTATTGAGTATTTGAAGGAAAAGGAGTAGTCCTCTCTACATTCCAAGAGATGTCAAGGATAATTCACATATGCATTCCGGCACATGATGCTCATTATAAGTAAATAATGGAACAAAAATGCATTTTCTAATTGAATATGACAATGCCTAATTACATGATTTACACACAAACATCTCATTTGCTTATTTTTAACCCAACATGTGTACAATATCTATTACTTTGCTCTGCTAAAATAAGAAACCAAATTGCAAAGCTTTTGGCTTTGTTATGAATATAGCAAAAGTAGGAAATTATTTGTTGTTTTTATTTGTATTATCCTTACAATGACCTCAAATAAATTTTATAATAAAATTTGTTCAGAAACTAACCTGAAAATTGTTCATTTGTTCATCCTTTTTTTTCAAAAGTAATTTCATACAATCAATAAGTGGCAAACTGAAAGCATTTTTATGATTTATTTTCTGGAAGCAAAAAGGAAAAAATTATAATTATAATAAAATTTCACTATTTAAATTTCAAAATGCAAATTCCTTACTAGAATAACTACAGAGAAAGAAGAACCTACATTTTCAGCAGACAAACGCATGCAATTTGTGTACTGAGCCACCAACTCTGATGCTGACAACTCAGCAATTCCTCCCAAAGAAACACGTTTTCCTGCCAATTGTCCAAATCTCCCACTGAGTCGTCTTCGTTGCTCAATTTCAGCTTCATCATCATTCTGGAAAATAAAATTTATCATTATATTCCTCTAAAAAACATTGTTTCATGAGATTACTTCACAATTGGCATTTTCTCAGGATCCTCCAAAAATACACTCGTAGAAAGTAAAGTAAACTGACAATAATGTACAACTTCATTTGCTATTATTGAAAACTCCCATTTTATCATAACAATTACACACAAACAAATACAAAGACAATTGAAGTACAACATAAACATTAAGTAAATGGAAATTTGTGTTGCAACTTTGCTACATGCTCATCCTTTGAAACTTATTTAGCCAAACACGATAATAGTAATTAAAATTAAAAGTTTGAAATGCTAAAATTGTGTTATATAGTGTGAGCGTGGCATGTGTGTCTCGTGAATGCACGATACTTAGCACTACTGAAAGAAAATTTTATCTGTTCAAATGAAGAGAATCTGTATTTTATACCAATTTAAAAAATAACATTTCTCAATAAAACCCAAAAATATCCAATGGCAGGCTTTGGTTTGGTTTTCTTGTTTTTTATTTTATTTTAAAGCCTGAGTTTATCAAATACTGGAATGTTATAATAATCATCCAAGCTGCTGCTCATTATCACCAAACAATTCATTAAATTTAGCAAATCTTTTCAAACTTTAGTAGTTGAATTAGCTGATGACAAAATTGTTGAATCCGTACTCAAATTTGAGGAGCAACTTTTAAACATGTGATATGTCCTCTTTACTCTTGAATTGAATTGAATTAATGCCTTATTTTACGTGGGGAGACTCGGGCCATCAGGCCCGCTCTTCCGTCTGACCACACAAATTTCGCTTCGCTCCTTTCACCAACTAGCAGAGAAAGGAGGTATTTCTTGGACGAGAAGCAGGCAATTTGAATTTTTCTCAGAGGCGTGATTTAGGCTTGAGGATCTTTTACATGCAAGTAAATCTACTAACATGGGACAGCCAGCTTTTCTTCCCCTCCGAAGGAAGGCATATGAAGGATTTTTTCGCCCTTAAAAATCCATGGCTTCGATTGGGGTTTGAACCAGCCAAGTTGGGTACAACAGTCCGGTACGCTACCCATTACAGCATCGCCACCGACAAACTTTTCCAATACAAATTAAAAATAAAGCACAAATTTTACGTTTCAACATCATTACCTGAACCAATTGAGAACAAATAAATGTATTGAAAGACATCTCACATTTTTTTTCTGAAAATAAAATTCTAGGTAAAAACACAAAAACTAAATTATTGTCAGATGGGAAAGTCACCATTTGAATGTTTGTTCCTCATTTATTGCCATCGAATAAGAATCCAAATAAAATTATTGATTCAACATTATTCATTAGTTGCAAATATCTCATTAAACACATTAATTTATAAACATAATTTGGAAAGAAAAAAAATCTTAAAATTTTATTCTAACTTTAATAATTCCCATAATAACTTATTTATCGTTTGCTTTCTTTCTTTCTCTATGAGAAAATTATTCAAACTACCTTTCATTAATTCATAAGCTGAGTTTCTATTTTAAAAGTAAAAGATGAAAATTTTAAACAAATCATCTATAGTAAAGATTATACTGAGACAAGTAGGGTAATGACGAAATTCACAGTATGTCAAAAATTTAGACCATTTGCAAATCTAAGAAGAAAAATATATCACTAACAAGTAAAACATTTAACACAATTAGACCCGCAACAATATAAACAGAATTAACAAATTGACTACTTGACATGTAATTTTATTACAACACTAAACTTCACCATTAAATAGTGACATACATCTGAACTTCTGTTACAAGTGATGTGTGGTCTGCGAGACTGCAGATGTTTAGTCAGGTTCTTGGTGTTTCTTTTCATGTTAACATGACTAGTTAATTTTCACAGTCAGTGGTAAAATAGACAAGAAAATAAAAGGGTAAGTAATTAAAAGATAAAATGAAAACAATACAATAATTTAATATTCACAGAGTAAATTTCTGGTTATTATTCATTCCATATTTTTTCTAGATGATCAATTGTCTAAGAACGTGTAAAATGGATTTCAAAAACATTATTTACATTATAAACACCATCAAGTCCAAAATGTTCATACTTATTTACTCTGACAGGAAAAGTTCTGCTACTGACGTGCTACCTGTGAGACCGCTTTGAAACTTAAACAAATTCTCAAAGGAGAAAGGTGTAACTGGATCCACTGTATTATCTGAGTCTTTGAGAAAGAGATAAAAAACATTAAAGAAACATGGAATTGAAGTAAACATTTACCAATGGAATATCTTCTGGTACATCAGGAGTCGCTTTTAAGGATTTTCTTCTGTTAAATGTTGAACCTGCTGCAGGAGTAGTCACAGCACCCAAAACTTTCTTGTTCATTTTGACACACTGTTCCTAGAAACAGGATACTTTTGATTACTTTTATTATTTGGCCCGAAATTCAAATTCAGTTTACGGCAACACAAGGATAAATATTGATTAAACATTTTGGCATTGCCAGTTAAAATAAAATTTGAACGTTACTGACTTTTCACCTTCAGTTTCAAATCACACAAATCCTCTTTTGCTGGTTCTCACTTCATCGATTCAGAACTACAGGAATTGCCTCCAATCAAATACCCTTCATTATTTGGGCACACAGTATAAAAAATTATTAAATTGCCTAAAACACACACATTTATAATACCTCGAAACCGACGCAAACGCACTTTCGTGTTTTCTTCTGTGCGTTTACGTTATTGGCGGGAAGGAGCATTCTCAGAGGTTACAGCATATATACTCTTTGGGTTACAACATGTTAGAGACATAGAGGTGAGATACAATATCTCTACTCTATGGTTAGAGAGAACCCGAGAACACCAAAGAAAAAAAATGTTTCTTTTCCTCCTGTGAGGTCACAGAGTGTAATCCGTACGATTTCTTCAGCCGCGGAATATGCACCCCCACTCATTTCCCGACATTAGTTGAATTAAGAATAAATGATAGCAACGAGCGTTGTAGACAAAATCTGGTAACGAGAAATGTTCGCTTCCGTGTATTAGAAACTATTTTGCGTGGGAAAATGAACTACTAATTTGATGTAAAATTCCTTTTGTCAAAATGACTAAACTTTCCCCTCTCGCATCTAAAGAGCGAGGGCTCAAGGAAACGTGCGTGGGTAATATACGAATTCATGTTACAATATTCAGCAATTTCTTGTTTTATATTGTATCTCAACTTTAATCTCAATCACTTTTCTTCAGGGAGGCAATGTATAAATATAATAAATTATCCGATACAGAGTAAAACAAAAAAGTATAAAAATAGGAACATTTATTTTCATTGTCCTTCCATCATTGAATTCGCGTCGGGCTACTCAATTGTTTTCCCCTTTCAATGCACAGAGTAAGGCCCTGACAGTAAAGCCGTGGCAATATCGGACTGAAGGATCGCGGGTTCGAGTCCCGCATGTGTTCGTCCTTCCGTCCCCATCATAATCATATCGTGTCATCTTCATAGTCACCATAACGTTAAACTCAATGGTGGACACTAATGACCTAGATTTTGATGCTGTCTTAAATCACAAAAAAGTATAGATTTTTATCTTTTTTCTATTTGGATGAAACATCCTTTGGCAGACATCGGCCAAGGAGGTTGTAACCTCCTTGTCAGCGGGGATAACGTTTAGGATTGGTTTTTCTCTTTGCACGTTTTCTGAGTCCTGAGCATGTGTGTGTTTTGTGGGGGGAAGTAGGGTTAGGTTGACCGCGTGCTGTTAACAGTTCATGTTGTTTCCCCGATTGTGCGATTGTGCGGAAGCGATTGTGAATTTATATATTTTTAAGTGTAAATCTCTGCAGAGTCAAGATGCGTATTGAAACGTGTTATTTCTGCTCATCAAGGATTTATCCTGGCCATGGAATTCAATTCGTGCGCAATGATTGCAAGGTAGGAGACGCACGGTATTCACCCGCTGTCATCAATTGAATATTCACTTAATTACGCATTGTATTTCAGATATTTAAATTTTGTCGATCGAAGTGCCATGCAGCATTTAAGAAAAAGAAGAATCCTCGTAAAGTTAAGTGGACGAAAGCATTCAGAAAAACTGCTGGTAAAGAACTTGCTGTAGATCCATCTTTTGAATTTGAAAAAAGGCGTCATGTTCCCGTGAAATACGATCGTGAATTGTGGACTAAAACCGGTAATATTTCATTGCTATTGCTATATTTTTTTTTTCTATTAGCACTCCCAGAAGCTAATGTTATTTAATTCTGTTCACTAGTGGAAGCCATGAAGAAGGTTGTAGATATCCAGCAAAGGCGACAATCACATTATGTTATGCAGCGACTTAGAAAAGGTCGTGATGTGGAAATACAAGCAGATATTCGCACAGTCCAGAGAGATCTGTCTCTCATCAGGTCTCCAGCTGCTGGTCTTAAAGAACGTCGTGCTGAAGAAGAATCTATTGCTGAAAAAGTTCATGAATCAGATGTTGAAATGGAAATACCACATGAGGAGGTCACTCTTTAGTTTGAGTGAATTTTCAATTTTAGTTTCATGTATAATTTGTAAATTTCCATCAAAATAAGTTCGAAATGCTTTTTCTTCAATAAAATTGTACTGTGGAGTTATAAATTGATGTTCAAATCATTTTGAACTAATTTAGAGGACATAGGTGGCTTGCATGTTAGGCTTCCGAAGAGTGTTTCTCAAATTTTTGTTGAATAAAATTATCTTTACCTGGTTGCCCAAGTATTGTGATGGTACATTACCAGGATATACCAAGTAAGTCTCTTAAATGCTAATTTCATCATTATTGCAAGTTATATACATGTTGGATACTACACAAAAAAAAAAAAAACGTTTTCTTTACCGACTCTTAATTACTAAAATTATTTTAAATGAATGATATAAATTCTTTTGTATAAATTCTACTGTTTGTCCTATATTTGAATACCCTTCCTTATTCATGTGAAATGACTGTCACAGATGTGACAATTTGCTGTCGGTGTTCTGTTAGCCTGTAAGGGAAACTGAGGTGATACCACTGTTAAATAAGGCCAACAAGCATATTTTTAGCATTTGTAACTGCAGGGCCATTATTTGTTGAAAACCAGTTGTTACTTCATACTTCTGTTGGCTACTGCATCATTGGAGAGGGTGCTTCATGGTCACTTTAATATATTTTCTAGCACTACAACTGTAACTTACCAGTCACACTAATGGGGGAGAGCGAACAGTGGATCCTAGCATAGGTTTTTTTTCAATTATCTTTGTTTAGGTAATGTATTCCTGTTGCACCTTTTGGGCCTTATATTATTAGAACCTTTCCCAACTCTCTTTAAGTGATAGTTTCAGCTTTCAACGTTTGTCAGATGTTTACAAAACATTTCAAAACAGTTTTCAACTATAATCGCTTCCTAAAAACTACTGGACTGTTTGAGACAGGCCTTCCATCATGTAATTGTATTTTCGTATCTGTTAATTAAGAGTTGTGCAATTGGGTCAGCAGTTTGAGTGTTGAAATAATTCTTTAAACACTCAGAGAGGCTAGTTCTATATTCCCATGTAAAGAATCGTAAGTTAACACAATGATAAGTGTTTATGGCCTTGCCATACCCCCAAAACAAAATGATTGTAATATGATGCTAAATACATGTAGAATCTTACTTGCTCTTCTATCCACAAATTTTTTTTTTCCCAGTTCAATTTCTTAATTGTTTTTATCAAAAAACAGTTAAATATTAATAAAAAGTGCTGTTAACAAATCACGATTATCAACATTTAAAAGCTCGACATTATTTGTTACCGATTTTAAGATTATAATATAAATTTGGTAATATTATGTCTTTACCAAATGTTTGTTAAAAGTGTTAATAAGGACATTTTTCATTTTCACTCATTACCATTATTTTACTCTTGAAATTTTAGCCAAAAGTGCAAAAACAGACCATACTAGCCAATCACAGAAGAATAACAGTGATTAATCGTCTTTTAATTATCACCTCCTCCAATCCTAATTATTGCTTTGCTTCTGTTCAGTGTGCACAAACAGCACAATCTTATAAGTATGATTGTGCAATCTTTGCACTTGATGTAAATCAGCTGTTGCTCATTTAGCAGCTGCTGATATATCCAACCGCTTATATGTCAAGCTAGTTCAGAGCAATAAACGATTATAATGGCAGCTTCTTTAACAAATGAGCGTTGCCAAAGACCGCAAAACACTGATAAATATTTTTCCACTGCTGAGTAGTAGAATCAGCTGGATGGATTTTGTAATTGAATGTATTTTCATGATGTGTAAGTTAGAAATAGTTTTCACGAGAGATTGATTGACTTCTGCTATCATTAATTACAAAAAATTGTATGAAATATGCCATCAGACAGGAGAATGACCCTGAATTCTGAAAACCCCATGTTGGTCTTGTGAAAACTATCAGAATTCTGTTGGTACTCTTTGATATTGCATGTTCAGAACTTTCAAATTAACGTGCACTGTATGTTTTGCAATTCGAGTAATTGATATTTATAATATCTATTGATTGATCGTTCTGACTAATGATCAATTGAATGGGTGTTTAAAAATTTAAATTAAAAGATTTCATGCCTTCAACAACTTTATTATCTATGGTTGAATGGTATCATTAAGTATATAAATGAAAAATAATGCTCTGTGTTTGTTCTGATTTCTTTGAAGGGTACAACTGGTCACCAAACACCTTCAAAATTTAATAAATATTATCCACTTTGATCTTTTCAAGTCAAACTTTATGAAATTAAAATTACTTTACCTCAGTACTTTGAGAACATGTGTCCTAAAAACCCTCGACTTACTGTGCATTCAGCTCAAAATCCAAGTCAGTCGAGTTTGCCAGGATAAGGAGTAAAATATTTTATTTTGAAATGAAAATTTTATATATATATATATA
>BOPP01000021.1:12725968-12778894 GCA_017312745.1 Gryllus bimaculatus
TTTGTTTTAATAAAATAAATTAATGCAACATTTAAATATGGAAAAAGAATTTATTTTACGTTTAGCGAATTTAGGCGGGAAATTGAAAACCAGTTCAGCGGATTTTCGGCGGAAACTGAAACGAACATGGCGGAATCCCTCCGAACACAGCTGGTAACATTGAAAACATTCGCAGTTGTTTTCTCTTTATTGTGATAAAGTGCTTGAGATTAAATCTCTTTTATTTTGAGGATTTACAAGGGAACAACTATATTACAGGTGTGTATTCACTGTGTAACAAGGAACACAATTAAACATTGCACTTGTAATAATATTATTTTCGTTTCATAAGATATTAATAAAAGTAAAGGAACATTTGACTACATGATGCCCAAAGAAAACGAAATTTTCTTAGATGGCACGACAATTCAGTTGTCACAGTGGCAATAAATATCAGTACTTTGGAACCTCTTGTGAACACGAACGGTATAACTGTAAGAAAAAAAACATGAAATGGTTAAACAGCCCAATACCATATTTCAGTACAATCAGGAAATGGACGGTGTAGATTTGCATGTCAATGCTATTGCAAATTATAGGTTACGAATAAGAGGGAAAAAATGGTGGTGGCCCCTTTTTACAAATGTTATAGATAGTGCTATTGTAATTGCCTGGAAATTGTACACCTTAGCTACTGGAGCAAAGACAAGCCAATTTGATTTCAGATTAGAATTTGTACTCACCTTTCTCCGAAGGGAAGAAGGAAATAGAATTAAAAATTTCAACCTGGGGCGTTGTAGTAAGAAAAGTTTGTCTGAAGGTATAAAGACCTTGTTGGTCACATAATAATTGGTGATGTATCTAATGCGAATCGCAGATATAAAATTTGCAAAAGTCAAACTATTTATAAATGTAAAAAGTGTCAAGTGCATTTGCATAATGAATGTTTCTCACTATATCACGAATAAACTTATTTTCAATATATGCTAGGGGTTTTATTGTGTATTACATTGAGAAAATAAAATATTATTAAGAATCTTGATCTGACTCATTCTTATCGGAGAACACGCAACGTTACGTGAACGCAGCGTTCCATTTCGGCAAAACCAAAAATATTTGGAGCGAATATTTACACTCTTTGGGGATGACTTATATTATAGTCAGAAATTTAAAAAAAAAGTAGGTATTTCAATGCTTGGGAAGAAATTGGTTAACCTATTTCCTAATAAACAAACATTTGTAAGTATTGAGTAAACACATGGACGATTTTGTTATTTATGTTTATTTTTTTACTTTCTGTCAATCGTATCGTACTTTTCTATAAATCTTACTTTAATAACAGAATGTGTGTGTGTGGGGGGGGGGATGACAACGTGCCAGATGTGAAGAGTCAGCTTAGTAATTTTCTGAGAGACAATTTGATTCAAGAAAATGTACGATTTGATTGTATGATAATGCTATGCGTTGATGGTGACCCTGAAGATGGAAATAATTTCCGAAACGTTGCTATTACTATTACGTATCAAACGTAACATCGATATAAACCATTTAACGTATTTTATAACTTTTTGAGTTTAAAATAAGGGCCAAATACAGTCCGTTTTTTGCTGTCTCCGAGTAATGGCTCGTGTTACAAAAATCTTGTAAATTTAGAAACTGACAGTATGATCTATGTTGAATAAAAGAACACAACATTCTCGAATTTAAACAAGTAAAAGACGAATATGTACTTACATGCCCATGGACTTGAAGGGCATATGTTAATGATTTTCTTTTGGAGTGTTGATAAATGTTTTTTATTAGGGTCAAAGGTATTTTAAGCAAGTATCTTGTTAACACATTCCTCCAATTGTTTTCTGGGGTCAAGGCTTAGTATTTTATCAGTGGTCCTCATAGAGCCAAACCCTAATCGACAGTTGATCAGTTACTATATATATATATATATATATATATATATATATATATATATATATATATATATATATATAAAGTAACGTAACTGATATGTAAGGGTCCTGAAGTGGGGGCCGCGTCCACATATTGTTTGATTTAGCGAGCAAAGCTGGGCGCGTTCAAGTCAGTGTCAGCCGACCGGCGAGTTAGGGCAACACCACCTAGATATACATGGTGTATCTAGGTGGTGTTGGTTAGGGGAGGCATCGTGAAGGGCTGAGTATAGGAGGTGGGCCAACTGGTCAGTGGACGAGGCGGTCAATCTTCTTCTGAAATATGTTAGACAGGAGAGAATGCATAGCACTTATGCATAGGTAAAACAGAGCTTTTCGACGAGAGTCTTATATGCGTAACGCAACAATTAGGTGAAGATTTTTTTACTGTAAATGAGTAGGCTGCGAGAAGCAGCCTACGTCTGCATGCAGGAAGTATTCCCTCTTGCACAGTTGGTAGTGGTAGCCATGGTCCAACAGTCTAGTATAGATATGATGCATTGTTTGATTGGGCCCCATCCAGCTTTGACTAACATGGGATCCGAGGAAAAGAATACATCTATTACGTTTCTCTTTTGTATCCTCTCCGACATTGCAGTCATATATGCCTCAGTGTCTAGTAGAGAGAGAGAGAGGTAGCCTTGTCTTATATTAGGAAGGTTTCTTTGGTCAGGGTATTTATTTATCTGGGAGTGTATTTTGAGACACATGCTGTTGTTTTTCAGATAGGTGGCCTTGATTGCTTCGATATGTAGATCCTTTTCTTTTTTCAGATGTGGCCATATTTCTTCAATTCCGTATGTCATTGTGAGAATTTTCGCGTGGAATATTAGCAATGCGGTTTCGATAAATATATTCTTAATGTTTTTGATTTAGTTTATTACGATCACTGCTACATGTGCCCTCTAACGTGGCAAGTGAAGGTCAATCCGGTTGACTAGTGTTATGCCTAGATATTTGTACATGCCGACAGTGTTTAGTACATCACTTCCTATTGTTATGGTGTCATTTCCCGCTATTTTGCCTTCATTTCGAAACGCCATTAAAACAGTTTTCTCTGATAACTCTCACGTCGTTCTCCGTTGTTCACTTACATAGGGAGTTCATGGCTTCTTGCAGGTTATCGATATTTGATAATATATCTGCATATAGGTAGAGGGAGACTCCATCTATATCCTCAATAATGCTGCCAACAATTACCATAGACGTCAATGTTGCAAACTCGATGGAAATCAAATGTAAATAAAAGATGGGAGACAAATAAATGTTAACCAGGCAGGCAATGGTAGTTTTTCTATTGATAATAATTTTTAATACCCTCAGTAACTACTAACATACTTCATGAACCCCATCTGTGTGAAATTAATTTGTTAATAGTATTTGTACTTGGAGACACACAATGAAAACACCTGTAATGTATTGTCTAATCACTAAAAACCAGTTTAAAAGTGCACCGCAAGTGGTAACCTAAAAATAAAAAAAAGTACAAATACAATTTTCCAGGTTTGTTGCTTTTTCTTAGCATTTTTTACAAATATTATGTATTTGTGAATCAAGTAGTTATGAGTTGGCCACCGGTTATCTTCAAATTGCACATAACAGTTAATTTTTTAACACCACATTTAAACTTCATGATGTACTTAATACAATCTGGTTAATAACATTTTTAATAAGCATTTACCACAGACAGGATATAACCTACTTTTGTTTTTACATCAGGCCTACATGGTGGTCAAGAAGAGACCAAAGTAATTATATATTTTTTCTTCCAAAAAAGAAATGGATTGAGGGAATAGTTTGTATATTTAGCATTAGTTGAAATCAGTACAAAGGGTGCAGAAGCATCACATAAGAAAATGGTTTCAGATATTACATTATAATTCAAGTGCACATTCCATAAGAAAACAGATTGAAAACAACATGTAACAATTCTTTTAATAACACAACAAAACAATAAGAATTATTAAAAATTATACATACAAAAAGTGGTACATTTAAAAATGCATAAAATTAATATTCCACAATGCTTAAAAGCATTAACCATTTGCAATATTTGAAATGTGAAGAGTAAACATTACTAAGGCACTCACTGTCAGTATCTAATGAAGTGAAGTAAGGCACTAGTGACGTTTCTTTTACCAGAAAGAAACTTGCCTATAAGTTTTCAATGACACTAAGTTTTTTGTTTTTTCAAATATACTAGTAAACATTTTGAAAATGCTCCATTTACCTATTTATATCATTTACTGCACTGAAAAATTCATAGAAATATTCAGATAACTGCATGTGTGGTTTCTAAACAGGTTAATTTAACATAACTTCAAATAATATTCGAAACTTACAAATGCTGTTCCAATGAAAATAAATTAGAACATAAAATGTAAATGAGTTTACTAAATTAGTCTCTCACTATCATCACCAAAATTTTGTTATCATGATCTCTGATGATAAAATATAAGTGGGTGAAAAGGAATAGCTGGCAAGAAGTCGTCACTGCTCCTTAACTGAGTAACAAAAATATTCTACTTAGGCACTAACAAAATATAGCATACGAGATTTTGAATTAATAATAACTAGATAATGGAATGACAAGGCCAAATACTGAAAACATTTATGAAAATGTATAAAATACATGTGTATGGACACACAGATTAAATATTGTCTCTTTTGTCAAAGCACCACATATTAATTGCACCAGCAGTGTCAATGACTAGTTATGTACACTAGCAGCAAAATTTCACACCATTAAGAATATTATTTAGAACTCATTACAATGACACACAGGATTGAAATGTTCACAACCCTGAAAGCACTTCACAGAACAAAATAATTTAGATCTTCATACTCAATAGGAATGTGATAAATACAAGTAGCCAAAAGAACACAATTCCGCTACAGCGCATACATTTTTTCCTTTAAAAAGGACAAGTAAACTGTATCACAGTATCTTTGGCCCCAATTGAAACATGCAACATAGTTTTATTCACACAAGTTTCTTATTTGAAAACACTGTCTTTGGAGCATTGGCTAAATAATTGAATATCTTGATACAAGTAATATCATACATCTTATCATCACAATTAGAATACACTTGCACACTTGCTCCAAAATGAGAATAAATAGAAAAATACAGGGTAATAATATTTTAAATAAAGTACATAACACCACTTATAAGATTTGTACATAAGATCTTACTGCTCACATTATCAAACTTGAAACTTTTTAAGGACTATTCAACTATTCAAATTTATCTCTCAACTGTTTCTTCAATAGAACAGGAACTAATGACAGGATTGCGAACACCGCTAATAAAATTACAGATGTCCAAGACCATGCATCACTAGATGCAGACAACTTGTACAAAGTCTGACCAGCTTGGATTGCAACAAACGAAGGAGGAGCAACACCTGCAAGGAATTAAAAGTGTTTTACACATTTTACTCAGATAATTAAAATAAATGCAAGCAATCATCCAAAAATGTTCTCATATTTTTCCAAAGGTCAAATTCTCAGAGAATTTGCAATGTCAGTATGTCACTTAAGTATATCATGAATAATAAATACTAATCAAGGTACACATCGATCTCATTTTCAAACCAAGAACTTGAAATACAAGTAAATGAGCACACCAAGATACTCGTAGGAAAGGATTCTCAACAAATAATCTCTCAAAATGCTTTTTCAATATTGAATATATGAATGAAGTTGAAAAATTCACAGAATAATTATTGTGTTTCCTAAGACAAATATATTTAATAATCATTTAAGAGTAACATAGTTTGCCGGTCATTATAATTTAATCAAATATTTATTAATTAATCTTTACTCTTATCACATCTTCCAAAAAATTCAGAGTTGTTGGAACATGCAATGTAAGTGGTAGTTTGCATTTTGTCACCTGCTATAATTCAAGTTACTTATCTCTATTTTGCTATTACAGGACATTTGGAAAATATTTTTTGTACTTCTATTTTTTTAGACCTACTTTTACAGAATTGTTAATGTTGATATTTCACTAAAGCGACTCATGAAAGATAAACAAATACTAATCAAGGTAAACATTAATCTCATTTTCATACCTAGAACTTGAAATACAAGTGCATGAGCATACCAAGATAAATTTCAAACCTAAAATCCATTTTATTACACTATTTTTAAATTAATTCAAAGAAATCTCAAGCACTTCTGAGTAAGATGGTAATGGAAAAATGAGTGAGAGGTGTGCATGCGTGCGTGTGTGTGCGTGTGCGTGTATATATCTAAAGGGGCACCTTATTTCGAAAAAATGTCCCCCACCCCCTGCCCTCTACAAAGAGCTAATTTCTGAGTAAAACCTGCTAATATGTATTTCAGAACTTTAACATTGAATAGGTTCAAAGACAGTGTTTTGCCTTTTCCTTTCTATATTGTTTGCTTTGTCAGCACTGATTTTCACGGAATTGTTTCCACCAGCTTTGGTGGTTAGAATCAACAATCATTTATTTACATCATGAAGTTGAAGCATGTGCTAGGCAAAGCTCTTGCTTTTACATAAAATCTTAAGTTAATTATGAGTGTCCGGGGAAACTGTGCAAATAACACTGAAGTAACAGCCATCTAGGCTGAGTTAATACATATTGATCCTTCAGAGACAAACAATACACCAGGAAGTCAAAATTCAAACAGAGGTTGCAAGGAGACCAGTATTCCACATAAGAAGAAATTACTTTGAGAGTCCTGGAAAAGAATTATAGCAAAGGAAAGAAGGTACGAAAATATAATGTCAAAATAATAAGATATGTAATGAAGTGTAGTCATTTGTGTGACATGAATAAGCATTAGTAGGCAACATAACTATACAAACATTGATTTTCTTTTCTTTAGAAACTCTTTCAAAGGATTCCCCAAAATGCTGATATGATGTTATATCAGCCACTCGCATGATGTTAAGTTAAAGTTTAAGTGTTTTATGAAGCATAATTTATAGAAGATAGGAAGACAGAGGTGATCACGGAGTAAGTCTAAATTAATGGTATGTAGGAAAGGAGGAAGGGTGAGAATGAAAGAAAATGGTTATGGAGGCATGGGAGGATGAAACGGGTGAGTTAATATAAATACTTAAGGTATTTAATTAAGGATAATGTAATGACCCAGAGAACCCTATCAGTATTAATATAAACATTACAACATTTATTCAAAATTATATTTTAGTTTATACTAGTTATGCCATCTGTTCTTTAAAATATCTCTTTCATTTCCTAGAATTACTCCATAGGGAATGGAGACAGTGTGGATGAATTGTCATGGTAGTGGGCGTAAATAAACAAGCCTGGGAAAAATTAATGCTCACAGTACAATACCATAATCTACATCAGGGAGGGGGAATCAAAGCCCCTTGTAAATAAAAAGAAGTGGTGTGTATAGGAGGCCTAATTATGGTCGGGCGAAGCGGGGTTGGCTTTTCTGGGTAGTCAAACACATCATATCTAGGACATTGTAGATTATTATTAGATGGGGATGCGTGGTGGACAGAGTCATAATGTATTAGTCAGGCCATAATGTTGAACATAGAAGAGGAATAGCCTCGCTTAATATCATCATTATTATCAGAATAATTAAATAATAATTTAAATAATGTTAACATTACACAATTTGCGAATTGAATAGAAACGGACATGTTAGCAAATGCAAGATTGATTAGGGAATATGTTGTAACACTATCATATCTTTTATTGACAACTATCTACATCTATCTGACGAACCGGGTAACATTTTGGCAGAGTCGTGATTCAACATTTTCTTTAGAGACTGACACTATACAGTAGTGCATGCAGCATGAGGAGATTGAATGTATAATCAATCAGGGGTCACACTTAGGTCTTCTCTTATTTAACATCTTCATTAACAACATATGCGACAGTATATTGGACGTGGAGTTTCTGCTTTTTGCTGATGACTTTAATTTTTTTTAAAAATCCAAAGTGATCAAGCAAAACACCGTAAATGCCTTATATATGCGTGGTGTGTTAAGAACAATCTTTTTCTCAATATCATGAAATGTAAAACTATAACTTGTTCAAGATCTAGATCTAATGAAACCTCTGATTATATGATGAATTTCACTCCACTAGAGAGAGTCTATACCATTAGAAATCTGGGTGTGATTTTTGATTACAGGATGACTTTCATGGATCATTTTCATCATCACAATAGTCAAATCAAACCAGATCTTGGGATCCATTAAAAGATTCTGCCATGAATTACACTCAGTAGTGGTCTTGAGATCACTCTATCTTATGCTGGTCAAGCCAATATTGATGTACTCTTCTGTAGTTTGGTCTTAGTTTTATTTCCAAAATATAAATCGCAAATTGACACAGTCCAAAACAAATTTTTCAGAATGTCAGCCTGAAGGTTTGGGAGTGGAAGATCCTTGTATAAAACATGAATATATGGCTCTGCATTTGTACATTCCTTCACTGAGTTTTCAGAGAGACTTGAATGACTTGTTTTTAAGAAAACTGATATTGGGTGATGTCAATTGCAAAATCTTGCAAAACCAGAAAGTGGCATACCAAACTTTAATTCTATAACCAAAGATAATTTTGATATTAGATTTTACCATCAATCTTACACAGCAAATAATGTTATAAATTGATGTTGCAAATCAGTCAACAGTTTGAATATTGATATAAGTGAAACGGAAAATTCTGCTTGCAAAATTTTAAAATTTGAATGAGTAGGCTTGGCAGAGCTACTGTTATATCAGATATATTTCATGTTATTATTGAATGTTTTCCTATATAAATGTTTCAATTTTCATAATTATGTTGCTACATGCGAATTTTTGTATTGTATTCTTTTTGTAAATAATGGTCTAACTTGTCAGTAAAATAATAATGATAATAAAAAATAAATAAATTATCTTGGCGATGGAAGAAATAAGACGTCTCGGGAGTTGGATATTACTTCATCCGGAATTCATCCAAAAAGTTTCTGAATGCAAGCAAGATACGAAGTAAGCAACGAACATTTAAATTTATTTGTACAAAGAATGATTATGGTAGGAAAAGGGCTGATTATAATCAGCCCTATTTTACTTTCTTGCTACCAAGTAGAGAGAACATTATGTAATGCTATGCTGGAAAAAATGCAAATTTTCGACAGAAAAAGTATTACAGGATCCTGGTAATGAAAAAAATTGATAAATCTGCCTGCTGAATTTAGAAATGGGATCAAAATCCTCCAACATGTGTAGTCAGAATCCATGTTTTGTGGGTCTTGTTGGTCTTGATACCGGAAAACTGACTGTGAGCGACTGACTGACTGACGAGGAACGTCAGATCGACGACTGACTGGTGACTGAATGTATGACTGACCAACTCTGCCTGTCAACAACACTAGGGTCGAAACCGTTCAGCCAATTTTCTCCAAAATTGACATTCCTAATCGATCTGGCTGATATCATGGCCCCTTGAATTTGAAACATATTTTAATTTTGGGGAATACTTTACATGAAACCCTGGGAAATTGCAAGACTTCGAAATTTTGTGGGCATCTTCTTACAAATACAATTATGAAGATAGAGATATTTTCCTTTGTTGAAATCTGCTCTTTTATGACAGATTTTGAAATAAGTTAAAATATAATTTTTCAAGGATTTGAGTACTTATCGCCTAATTTCGCAAGAAAGTACATGCTGTTTTAGCACCATTAGTTTTTAAATTGAATTGCAATAAATTAAAGAATTCCTTAAGCAGAAAATGTTGGTCCTCACGGACAATCTGAAGGCATATGATCAAGTAGGCTATAATCTGTCATGTCGATGACTGCAGGTAAAAACATTAAGGGTACATTTTTAATTTTAAAAGAGATGCATGAATAGGGCAAGGCAACTGAAACTATATAAAGAGTTGAATATACAATTTAGCATTGGCATCAAATAATTGCAAATTTATGAGCAGATCAATTAAATAAATATTCAACAGAAGTTATAGGTTCATTTCAATAATAGTAAGTAGGAAGGACTCATGAGAGTAAGAAAGGGAGGTTTAGCAATGAGACACATTTGGCGAACTTTCAAAGAAGGTTCACTAAAAGATGGAAGTTAGCGTTCAAAATGATTGATTCACTGGTAGGAGGCATAATTTTATGTGGGACAGAGATTTGGGGCTGGAGGGAATGGCGTAGATTGCCTGCAGGAGAGATATCTGAGATTGTGTCGAGGGGTTGCAAAGTGATGATAGGATATATGATTAGAGCTGAGACATGTATGGGGAAGGTGAATGGAAGAGGTGGAGAGGCTAGCTATTCGGTTCTGCCCCAATCTCTTTGCATTGCCATGTATTGCTGCCCGAATTACATTTTTTTGAAATATTTTGAATTTTTTAGTTTCTTTATAGTCATATTACTTTAATAATATTAAAGAAGATTAAAACCTCTAACTATATGGAAATTTTCATTGAAAAATTTGCAACCATTTAAAAAAATAAATAGTTTCAGCGTACAACACAACTCTGTAAATGAGAAATTTAAACCTCTTTTTCACAGAAAAGTTTTGAGATTTCGAAAAATTTCATTGGAAGTCATTTGAATCTCTTCTATTCACAATAATTTATACAAATTGCCGAAAATTCGTATATTGAAAGCAATACTTTAAAAAAATTAAATTTGTGTAATTTTTCAAAAATTATAAGAATACAGCAATATGAATGAATGCCATATTAAAAAATGCAGTTAGAACTATCCGTTGGAAACACTTGAAGAAAAAACTTCAAACCTTCAAACTATAAAGCAATTTTTGTGCAAATGACGTTAGATTGTTTCTGAAAATGCGGAAATTTGAGCTCATTTTCACAGAAATAATATTTGACATTATTTAAAGCACAATTAAAGAACAATACCATGAACAAATCTCCACCAATGTAAATATTAACAATGTGAGAGGCAAGTCAATAAAATTACATTTTGTAATTTTTGAAAAAAAACTCAAGTATAGTGCAATATGAACATAATTCAGCTTGTAGAGTAAATTTTTAGCACTATCCCTCCCAGAAGTTTAAGTAAACATTTGGAGCAGTTTTCGAGAAAATCTAGGATTATAATTTTTTTTAAATTGCACATATTGCAAGCAATATTACGCCAAAACTACCTAAAAGTTTCAAACAAATATGCCTGCCTTAATGAAAGAACTAATTATGGGTAACAAATTACTTTTGAAGGATAAATCTCAATATTCAATACTGTACCTGTAGGAAGTTGTTGAAAAAAATTCATACTCAAAATTCAGAGTTAACATTGAAAATCAGACCTACGACATCTTTATAACTGTAATTCGCTCTATTCTTGAAAGAAAAAAATTGAAGCCATTTTCGAGAAAATTTTGAAAATGTCCCAAAATACCCCATATAAATTAATGAATGTTTCTCAAATACACAGAGCTTTGACTCAGGCCAGATCGACAGGAGTTTCTTCAATTTGGGAACAATCCTAATGTTAATAAACACTAGACAGACATCCGTTTTGAAAAAGAAAACACTTTTTCAGTGTCCGAGGCCCCCAAAATGTGGATTTCGGTTAAAACCTGGAAATCGTTTCTCCGCAGCATTACATAACTTTCTCTATATTATGTATATGTACATATACGAGAAAGTAAAAATTAGAAAGAAGGGGAGGGGGTAAAATTACAATGAAGTGTAAGAGGGGGGTTGAAAAACAAGAAAAGGGAAAAATATCACAGCGAAATACAAAGGTGTACAAGGTTCTGGGCAGTAAGTGAAGAGAGGAGTTGTACGAAATTAGTTTCTGAGGAAGAGACGTGGGAGCACGTACTGCAGATGTGGACGGGAATGGGCAAATGGCTTAGAGAGTGGGGACACCCGGGACGAGAATTGGAATTCACTAAGGAAAGGTGGGAGGTTAGAGGGAAAGATGAAAGAAATAGAGAACAGAAGAACAACAATTAAAGCTTTTCTGACAAAAAATCGCTGTTTTCAGGTGCATAATTACAATACTTACTCTTCTACCTAGGGCAAAAAAGTAAAAACTAGCGGTGGTACAGAATGGCACAGACTTTCCTGTATTAGATTTCTATTTCCTTGGGTTCCGGATAGCTATTGGAACTTGCCATATATTCTTGCCTGCTGCCATCTATCCTTGCCCAAAGTACATTTTTTTGACATTTTTAAGTTTTTGGTTTCCTAATTATACAGCGGAAATATTATTTTAAGATTATTAAAGAACAGTAAAACCTTGCGCCAATTGTTAATTTTCTATGAAAAATTTAGAGTTGATTTTAAAAACTGGCATTTAAGTGCTACTGTAAATTCCAAATTTAAAGCTCCTTTTCAGAGCTTTTTGTGTTTCCGAAAAATTTGATTTAAAGTAATTTTAAGCTCATTAACTCTCAAATACAATAATCTTTACAAATCATTGTACATGTGAAAATCAACGGTGTCAGAGGTCTTTCAAAAAATTTGCACTTGTGTAATTTTTGGAAAAACAACGAAATGAACTTTATGTCGTATTAAAGAGTGCAATTACCACTATCCGTTTGGAATGTTTTAAAAAAAATTTAGAACCGTTTTTGAGAAAATGGCGTTTGAGAGTTTCTGAAATGCTGAGCCAGTTTTCAGAGAAAACAGTAGTTTTCAAGAAACTTTATATGACAATATTTAAAGCATATGTACTCAAATACACTAATGAGAACAAACTGCCGCTAATATAAATATTAGACATGAGAAGCAAGTCAAAAATATTACATTTTGTAATTTTTTATAAAAGACAAAAGAATTGAGCAATATTGGATTTATGTCATCTTGTAGACTACATTTGGCACTATCTTTACTAAAAGTTTAAAATTTGGAGCCGTTTTTGAGAAAATATTGTGTTTGTAATTTTTTTAAATTGCACATATTTGCACGCAATAGTGCAGGAAAACTACTAAAGTTTTCAAAAACTCTACATGAACAGAACTCACAATAGAGAACAAATTTTATTTTAAGGAAAAATCTCTATCTTCAAATTTGTAGTTGTAGGAAGACCCTGAAAAAATATTCAAACATTTGAAATTTTCCAAATTCTGAGTTCACCGTGAAAATGGGACATATGCCATTTTTATAAGTGTATTTAACTCTATTCTTCCAAGAAATTTAAAGAAAAAATTTGGCGCGGTTTTCGAGAACATTTTGAAAATGTCCCAGAGGTTTCATGTAAAGTACCCCCCAAATCTAATGATTTTCAAAATCACGGAGCTTCGACTCAAGCCAAATGGACAGGGGTTTGTTCAATTTGTAAAAATTCCTACGCATAGTTTAGGTGCTAGTGTTATTCACATACACCAGACGGATGGACGTTTTCTTAGGTATCAGGGAACCCCAAAATGTGTATTTCTGTTGAAATCTATTTTCCACAGCAATACATAACTTTTCCTATACTCTGAATATTACTCTTTATATACGTATGTGTACGGGAAAGTAAAAATGTGGTTTTTGCATTTAGCATTTCTACAAAATCAATTTCTTAAAATGCTTCAATTATAATGCAAAGTATTTATACCCAATGGTTGAAGAATTTTACTTCACATTTTTGCAATAATAAAATTTTCAATTAACCTCAAACTCAGAGGACGTTGAAATAAAAAAAAAAGTACGCTTCATTGACATTTTTGATTATATCTGGTGAAGTTTCACAAAAAATTGAGGCAAATTCAAATGTCTCCAATCAGATACCTACTAGTAATTAAAAAATTTTCACAAGTTAGCCAATTTTTAAGCGCCAAACCCTTTTTTTTCATCCTTTACATAGCTATTGTTTAAAGTGTATTTCTTCATTTATTGTATTTAAAAATTTTGAAGACAACATACTTCATTTCATAGCAATTACTAGAGTACTGATTTTACCATTTTTGCTTATTTTATTCCTCATGACCAAAGAATATGCTTTTTCTAAGAAAATACAATTCAAACTACAAGAAAGGTTTTTGACAGTGCATATTTGTGCATATTTCACATTAAGGAGCATATATCAGTAATTCGAACATATTGATGCATATATGGACATTATTGACCTTCTAAAGGCTGTTGCCTTACTAATCTTGTCCTCAGCTGATTTCTAAGGAAAGCAGTTTTTACAAACACTCGTGAGAGTATCACTAACAAAGTGGGATGTTGGTCAGATGTTTGTGAAGGCTGTCACATGTTAGTACACACAGTTACTACCAGGTCAGCACCTACCACCAGAAGCTATTCTTACTCGCTAGGGAACTTAAGATTGAAGCTGCCCTATTCTATGGTGACTATTTACATGACGTGAAGAAAGTACTGGATATGCTCTATTTACATGACGTGAAGAAAGTACTGGATATGCTGGACAAAGGAGAAGCTGCAAGTATACCGGCTGCTATAAAAGCAAGCAATGTCGATGGTGTTCAGTGCAAGTAGGCATTTATTAAAGATAATTTTTAAAATTTAGCCATGACAATCACCATGTTGGAAGAAAGGGGATTGCCACTTTCAATAGCTTTTGAACTGTACGATTCATTTGTAGAACAAGTTACACCAGGAGTCATTGGACAAACTAGTAACAAATATTGAAATAGTAGAAGACAGAAATCCTGGAATTAAATTTATTCACAATGTAAATGAAGTACTAATTGGAATATTTGTCAAGGAAGTGCAGGGTTATTCTCCTGCTAAAGTTGATTCATATAAATTATGCCCCCTAACTTCCTGTAAAGGGGAATATACGTTTTCTAGTCAGAAAATAATTCTAACAGACAAAAGAAAATCTGTATCAGTAGAAAATATTGTAAAATAAATGGTAGTATATTGTCACAACAATGCATATAAGTAAATGAACTGTGAGTGAATAAAAATTATTTAAATAGGTAGGCATATTTAAAGTAATTTATTGATGATGTATCATTTCTTGAGCATGTTGTCAGATTTCTTGGACATATTGGCAGTTTTTCGGTGCATATTTCACCGATTTTAAATGCAGAAACGCATGCATATTTTGATGTTTTTAAGTATAAGTGCATATAAATCTGCTGTCTAGTATTTACCATAATTAGATTTTTTTCAGTAACCTTATAACCTTGATTAGATTGTCATCTCTACCAGTGGTCAATTCTTGCCCAAACCATTGCTGAAAACTGGTTTCAGTATACTTCAATTAATCTGGTAGTTTTAATAAAGAAACAGTACGAAAAATAAAAGAAACACATCTTTGCATATCTTTATCCATGTAAATTAATAATAATAGTGATAATAATAAAGGAAAATCAGACGTGTCCTTACAAACAAAAAATTTCATTAAATGTGAAAGTATTGTTGTATTGTAACATATTGTAATAACTTACCAAAAAAAGTTCCCAGCCAGAATGGAAACAAAGGTACATCAATTACAGGTGATACAATATTAATAAACCAGTTGGGGAGAAATGGTGTAACACGCAAAAATAACAGGTAATTGAGCAGGTTACTTCTATGCTTGTTGACCTATAACATTTTTTAATAAAACTAAAATAAGTAAGGCATGTTTTCTTAATTCATAAACAAAAACAATATGCTTCAGCTTAAATGAAATGTTCTACTAACCACTGCAGCCCATTGGGATGCTTTTTCAGGAAAATACTTGTATACTATTCTTCTCCCAAGAAAGTATGAAAGTAGATAACAGAGTGAGGCACCAGTTGCTGAGCAAAAACATACCAACACCAAAGCAAGAGGAAAGGGAAAGAGGAATCCGGAAAGAATGGACAATGATATAGATCCTGGAATGGCGAATGTCTGAAGACTGAATTTCAGTTAAGATAAACATCGATTTAAGGTCACACATAATTGAAATATTGCATCTCTGATATTTTAACCTTTAACACTTTAAAGCCTACCAGAATTTTCTGAACTACCATGCAAACGCACCACTTTTACTCACTAGGTTCTTCTTGGTAGTGATTTTATCTTATAATGCATTTCTGCAGTCAAGAAATATTACTTTTGTTTATTGGTTTGGTAACCAATTTTGGAGAGTTTGTTAACATTATTTGTTTTGGATGATATCAAAAAGTAGAACACGTAAAAACATGACATCTCGGTAGTGATACTGAATAACACATGCTTACTACTATTTATAATAGTTATAATACTATATTAATTATAATAGTAATAATATAGTAATAATACTATACTAATTATAATCAATACTGAATTCTGCCAACATAACTCATTTTAGATGTGATATTGTGGACAAATTATTAGGGTTTCCAAAATGTTTGATTAATTTTGTTGAGAGTCAAACTATCTGGTATGTTACTGAACCAACAGGCATTTCATTATCTCTCCTTTAAATATAATACTGAATTTGTACTGACAGAGGTGGCAGTAGAGGCAAAGGAAAAGTCAGGGGTATAGGCACAGGCAGAAACGGTGAAGGCAGTGCCAATTACAGAGAAGAGGTGAGGGAGGAGGCAGAAGAAAGGTTGGAGGTGTGGGTGAAAAAAAGAGCAAGGCAGTAGCGATAGTGGAGGCTAAGGCATGGCTGAGGGCAAGGACAAAGCCGAGGGTCGTGGGTGGGGGTGAGGTGGGGCAGAGGCAAGGGCAATGGTGAGGGTGGGACAGGGTGAAGGAGAGAGCGGGACGAAGACAATGGCAAGAGTGGAAGCAAAGGGGAATGGGGGGTTGGGGGGCAAAGGCAAGGGCAACGGGGGGCTGGAAGTGAGGGTGGGGGCCAGAGCTAGGCCGAATAAGTCAAGTGAAGGCAAAAGCAGAGACATTGGTATAGGTGAGGGCAAGAGAATGTATGAACATAGGCAAAAGAGGGAGTTAAAGAAGTGAGGGTGATGCGCAGGCAAGGACTTAAGCAAAAGCGAGACGTGAGGGTGGAGGCATGGGTATGAAGAGGGCAGATTGGGGCAATGACAAAGACAAAGACAGCCAAGTGGGGAGCAAGGGTAATGGTGTGAGAAGTAGCAAGAGTGCATGTGACGGGGAGTGGATGACAAAGCCAGAGTAGTGAGAGATAAGCTTATAACTTTGAACCCATTAGAGTTACAATATTATTTTGAAAATTTCAAAAAATTGCAGTGAAAGAGCCTTGCAGTACATTTTATGTACCAGGCTATAACTTTCAAATAAAAACAAAATAACAAATGTCAATTCCGTTATCTTTGTCACTAAATGAAATACTTACATGCTAAATAAAAAAAAATCCTGCTTTAGTGTTAAAGAACACCACTAGAAGTGGCAGTCTCGAAAAGTGACATTTCATGAGCACTCAATTTTTTAACATCAAAATGAACTGCATTCACCAAGCACTAAATTGTTACACTAATACACCCCTGTGTCATAAAGGATACAAAATATATGTTACAAATACAGCTAAAAGTACTTCAAAGTAGTATTTTTCTTTGTATCGATCCAAGACTTGCCCTAAGCGCTTTGCATCTTCAATATCCCATGGAATTTTAAGGTGCTGTTGTTCGCTTCTGAAACAAAAATAACATCAATGATCTTCACTCTCTCACTCTCATTTTTAAAACGATTGCACATACCTAAGAATATATGTCATACGACTAAATGTTCACCAAAATTTAAAATCAATCATTTATCAATAGAATACCCAACCATTAAAAGTACCATTATAAAAGTCAATCATCTGAATTATTTTGTAAATACTCACTCTTGAAGTTCAGGAAACTTCATGTAGATATACAACAGGGCAAGTAAAGACACAACAAATATTGTAATAACGGTTGCAACTGCTTGACGAGTACTTGTTCCATGGTGATTTGGGGTGTGAATCTTTGGTTCATAACAATTGTTCTCTACAACTGAAGAAATTTGTTTTGATGAGTTTCCATGAATTTAGAATTTACCTTGGTGAAAAAAAGTGATGAATTTTGGGGCATTGTGAATTTAATTGATCAAGTTCACAGTGCCCCAAACTTTTAAAAAGGTATCAATTTTTAAATTCCATAATCAAGATCAAAAATGGGGTTTGAACCTCTAGCCCACAAGTTTTTCACATAAAGTATTGACAGGTCTGTGATTTGATCAATCAACTAATTTATATTGAAAGCAACTAAAAATGAATAACACAGTTTTGTCTTAATTTTTCTTCAATAAATCTCACTTTAATCACAAACATTTATATGCACCCATTAGGAAAGGGAAATGCAATAAATAGAAAATTTTATCTCTATACAATAATTTGTTGATGGATTTAAATTTAAATACTCAATAATAATTTAAAAACTCAAAATGGAATTTTAAATTTTCAGTTCAGAAATAAATTTATTTTACTACGTTCACTTTTACCAGAACACTAGTCACATTATTGAAGGGCATTAAAATTCAAGTAATAAAGTGATAGAAACATTAAGCAATAACTGCGTAAAAATTTAACAACTTATAAACGCACGACCTGCCAAAATCGGTAGAGAGTTTGGATAGTAATAGTAAATTTTCTGTTAAGAAGGGAAGGAGGAGAAATGGAAGAGGAGCAGGAGGCAGAGAAGTATGAAAAGAAAAAATAAAGTGGGAGGAAAGAGGAAGATGCGATTGAGATTGAGAAAGAGAAGACAGGAGGAATAAAACAAAGAACAAAGGGAACGAGAAGAAAGGGTAAGCATGTTGAAAGCTTCAGTCAAAGGAGGAGGTGTGGCAAATATTCATTTTTGAAGGAGGTGGTAAGTAATTTTTGGTATAGCCGAACATATTTAAGGATCCAAAGGATGCACAAACTAAATGTTTCGGTTTTCCAAACTACAGAGATTTTCCCACCCAAAGTTTAGCTACATTTTGTGAAAGGTTACCCTATCAGGAAATGAACATTAATAAAAAATGACAGGAAGACATTTATTCCTAAGTGACAGAACCTACAACATTCCTTTCCCAATAGGTAAATTGATTCTATACTCGTTTCTTCTTAAACACACAAAATTCAATACAAAAATATTTAAAACATCAGATTTCCTTATATTTTCATAAAATGTACATTTACAAATTTCGATTCCGTTACTCCATCTTTGCAATGACTATTTAAACAGTTAACGGTCATGTTACTGGACTGCTCCCCAGAATGTACTTAACTTAATAAGATATGTTTTTGTATATACTCCATTTGGTTTTTAAGTATATAATGACAGTTGTATCTGATGAGGGAGACATAAGTCTCTGAAACGTCGAATTTCACAAAATGAAATTGATATAAAAAATGTATGGAGGTGTTTATAGTGGTTATCCTATATTAAATAATGGACTGAAAAATATTTAAAAACAAATTTAAAAAATTTGTTTCATAGATAACTTTTAACTAACAAATGGTTTCACTTCAAACTTTCAGGAAATATTTTAAGAGTCAATAACTACAACATGAAACAAAAACATGCAACAATACTTTTTCATTTATGTTTTTTTCTATTAGAAAAAATCAGAAATTTGTGACATTCAATACATTACGTAGGAAAGCGAAAAGGTTAGAATTTACTAGTTATATAATCCAAGTTGCAAATTAATTGTTCAACAGTTCCCAATAACAAAAACCAAAATGAATGTGGTACTATAAATAGTAACATTTCTACAGGCCTGCAGTTAAAACAAAAAATTTCAATATTCACTATATGGTATTTTCATTCTATCATTTTCTATTAATGAAAAGATTGCTACAACCACACACAAAAATGTAGGTAATGACTCCTCTTCCACTGTATATGAAATATTAAAAATCATCAACATTTTCTATGCTACCAACCAATCTAAAAAAAGATCTTATTTATTTCTACTAATGAAACGTTTTGTTTACCAACTTCAATAAATTTATTCAATCCCATTACACAATTTCACCTGTGATACATTCATGAAAATAATTTGTCTTGGTCACATGAAAATAAGTTGCAGTTAGAAACTATGGCAATACATCCCTTGATAGTACATAAAACTTCTATGAATCACAGATTTCATGAATAGATCCATGAAGCATCTCTGACTCACCATAATCCTAAATATTTGTTGGCAAGTTGATAATAGTTCATCTATTAAATAATTCTTTAAGAATATTTCCTTTAACTTCAACATTTCATTAAAAATAAAACAAGAAAAAACAACAATTCAATTATGTAATAGACTGCTTTGTAGAAATCTGCACCTTTAGTTATACATGACGTTTCTTAACATTACTACCACTTCTTAGGAAATTCATAAATTTACAAAGTTAGATCCACAACTCAAAAGTGAAAAATTCTAAAGAGGACTCACATTGGATTTTTGGGCAAACTTCTATTTAACTCTTTTGACATATGACTAGAAATTAATTACACACTCATCACTTAACAATATTACAGGAACCACATTTACAGGGCCTAAAATGCCTTCAGCATCAGAATCTAAAAGTGCTTCTAGATTAGGTTTAGTTTTGGTTTAAAAAACAAAAGTAAAACACCCTTGTCAATTACTAGTTTTGTTTTTTTACAAACTATAATATTATTCACAAACTCTCTTGTAATCAAGTTGTGTTAAGGAGATTCTGTTTCTGGAATGTTATCAAAATGAGTTTCATTAGCTAAACAACAAAATAAGAATAACTAATGAGTGTCAGTTATTCTTATTTTAAATGCTGGAAACTTATCACATTCGGTGTCTAGCTCACTCTTGGACCAACTTGTACCTCACAAATTGTAAACAGATTGTAATATATATATATATATATATATATATATATAAATATATTCTTATATAATATCCTGTTTAATGAATTAATTTGAAAATTAAATTAAATTTAATCTGGAAATCATCTCAATTGGTACTACCTATTCAAGTAAATGTTTACCTTTTAAAAGCATATTTTAGGTGTCTGAAATGTCCATTTATTGCTCCAAGTCCTATGAAGGATTTTGGAAAAATTATTTTCCAAATGTGCCTATTGATACTCATTGCCTTTAATGTTCTTGTTTCATTGCCAACACAAAAAAAAGTTACTTTTACTTTCATTATAAACAATTGTTGGAACATAACGTTTCAAAGAAGGAAAACTTCCTGCGTAGACCATTTTATTCTACAATTCACTAATTCAGTGAAATTACACCAAGTTATAAGAAATTTTTCAGCATTAAAATAACATATTGAAATGTTAATTATTAGCAGATAATTTATCTACTGTATAATATCTAACTGTAACAAGTATTGTATTTCTAGGCCAATGACCCCATCTCGATCAGGTTTCGTTCAGTTTCCCTGGTCCTTTGAGCAAATGCTGAGATGGCCCCTTGTTTGCTCCTGAACAGTAATGTAACTTCGCTCTCTCCACCCAAGACTTCATAATGACTAGTCATACACGATTGTAATTATATATGTGACTCAATAAATATTATTATTATTATATTTATTATTATTATTAGTAGTAGTAGTAGTACCTATTGCCCAAAACCAAAAAGTCTAAATCACAACACTAAAAATGTCCATAATGTGAATTAGATCTAGAACATGAAAGCAACCAGAATTTCAAGTTTTATTTTGGCATTAAATGATATTGCGTTCAGACATATCTGGCAAAAAACTTCATTTAACTCAACTTCACATTTTGGTGATGCAAAGCAATGCCCTTTTACTTTTCCAATACTTCTTCAAATCATTGGTATTTTTACAAGTTCATAAAAGGTCACACCCTCACAAATGTAAAATCATAAATTAAACTATACTTAGAGATAAATGCAACTAATCAAAAATGTTTTTCATACATAAAATAAGTATATTAATGGAAAGTTATTGTCACACTATTGGCCCGGTCTTTCTATTTTCCATTAGTCACAGTTGTCACACTGCAGAAGAAACAATTTTAAGAGAGTTTTCCCATCTCAATCAGGTTTTCGTCCAGTTTCCCTGATCTTAGAGCAAATGCTGAGATTGCCCCTTATTTTGCTTCTGGGCAAAAATGTAACTTCAAATTAACTTCTCCTCATAGCACGTCACACACAGTTTTTAACTGTTTTTACGTAAATATTTTTTTAAAAAAATAAATAGAAATCTTTATATTTTTATTTTTCCAATTATCTCTTTAAATACCAGAATTTTCTAAAATCAAAGTGTATCATTGAATTTTGTAACTCTAAAATCGTATTTCAGAGTTCACTATTGGAAATATTCCCAGAAACAGAATTTCCGCCGACTTGTAGTAGGTCAATTATTACCATACCGAAATTTAGAAAGGGACATAACAATATTCAGAAGGGGTTCAAGTCACTAACAATTGGAGGCACAACCGTTGAAAATTCGCATTATAACTGATTAATATTTCTATAAAACACCCCCGTCAATTTACCATTATTCTGAAGAAGTTGGGGTGAACTAATTCTTGGGATAGAATAAATATTTCTGTTCACACCACTTCTATATCGTATTTCAGATTGGCGGATGAGGATTGGAAACGGACTTTCGTGCATGATGTAACTCGAGGAACTCCTGGACGTAGGAAAGCTAGAGGTTATCTCAAAACATTGCACAGGAACATCACCTTCTGTACTCTGAGTTCCCATCATGTCAAATTGATGAGTTCATAAGCTGATTCACTGCAAAAAAGCACAATAATACGTTAAATATTAGACTGCCTTCAACCACGAGCTAATCACGCGGATTTGATTCGCTGTTGTTCGCACTTTGTCAGTCCTGCGAATCACGAAGAATTTACACAATCGTGTTGCCATGATGTGTCAAGTCCCGACCAGTGTACCATCTCCAGCGTACTACTAAACTAGTTTACTATTGGATACGGCACTGCACCGTTTATATCCGAGCCAGATTCATTCCCCCCCCCCACTCCCAATTTTGCCGAATATTTATATCGGCTTTCAAAAATCAACTAATAGAATTATAAGTTTACTCTTTGACAAATAGGCGAATCAGTCCTTTTCTTGACACTTTTCTTCACAGAATTACGAATTTAGACGAAATATTCAGTCAACTTTTCAAAATGTGAATTTTTAGTACGAAAAATCCCCGTAATTTGTTATAAAAATTAACTTTTTTTACCTACCAAACATTTCAGGAAAAGGTCTGATTAGGAAAGTATTATAATATAAAAAGTACGGATCATGGCACAACCGACACTAATACTTTAATGAACATTTGTCATCCAACACAAAGTCGAAAACTTTACCACAATTACATTAATTCTAAATTCTGGATTTGATATGCAACGATATAACCAGATTATGAGATAAAGATGTGCGTCACTTCGCTTTTATGAAAATGAGTTGACAATCTCGACACGTGAAACTGATTATACAAGTTAGGTAGCTGTCGATGCTAGGACTCTTGCAAATAAACCGAAACAATTGTGCGCGGAAGCGAAATGCCACTTGTGCGCAGTCGTAATATATACTGTAAGCCGCATGGATGTTCCACAATTTGTTCTCACTCGTCAATCCAACCTAAAATAAATAATTTTTACTATGCATCCCTTCGATATTTGCGTGAGTATTAAATATAGCAATTATTTGTAAACATAGAAGAGAAATGAATTGTATCAAATTGGACGCTATGATGTACACCTTCGTAATCCTTATCTACAAACGATGAATTATATTGCCCTCCATTGGAGGCGCTGGCCAACTTGACCGGGTCAGTTACCAACAGAAACCAACAGCACATGATTTTCTGGATGCAAGTAATGACCGTTGTTTAGGGATGAACTTGTTGGCAATGGAGTAAACCAAGCTGTCAGGATAATTCCTTATTTTGGCCTTGAAGATTTAACTTTATTTTACTATGTCGTATAAAGAAAAGAACAATCGATATGAGTTCGTCGGCAAAGAAAAGGACGAATGTTACTCGTGTCGCCTGTCCCTTAGTTCTTCCTAGTAGAAGCCTCCATCATTTTAGCTCATCGGTGTCGTCACTGTTTTGACTTGTTAGTAGCAGAGAGTATGGAGATGGTATAAGTGAGAAGTGTTGAATCTGCGAGGAGTTTACATGTGTATGAAATAATATACTTGTGCTGAAGTGTGCTAACAGATTATTTGTTCTTATCTGGCGAATTCAGCCTTTCATTTATTGCACGTGCTTAAAGAGTAGCAGCGAACAGTGGCGTTCATTAATGGCCTTATTGTAGGGCTGCACGATAGTTAATCGCTTCCGGTGAACGTTATGAACTAAAAGCAAGAAGAGTAATTTTAAGTATTTGAGTGCTCATCAAGTTTCATCGTAACCGCTAGTCCCGTCGGTGAACACAGTACAGCTAATGTAACCTACAGTCAATAGTTGACTATTCAATTAGTGCTAGTGTTGTATGTCGTGAGACGTCAAAATGCCTAACAAACCGAAAAAGGAGAAAGAACCATCGAAAAAGACTGGTAATGGAAAGAACGGTAAAGATAATGTTGACAACGGTGACGAAATGAATAAATTAAATACGAATTCGTCGCAACCTCAGCAGCAACAGTTTTTATCACCAGGAGGTAGTGTCCCACCTCCCACCCAGATTAATAAAATCAAGTCTCCTGGTACCCCTCATATTAAAAAAGACAAGAGACAATCATCTTCAAGATTCAACATAAGCAAAAATCGAGAGCTTCAGAAACTGCCTTTACTCAAGGATGCTACCAGCAATGAAAGAGAGGAGTTATTTATCCAGAAAATCCATCAGTGTTGTGTTTTATTTGACTTTGTTGCTGATCCACTTTCTGATTTAAAATGGAAAGAAGTAAAACGTGCCGCATTACATGAAATGGTAGAATTTGTTACCACTCAAAGGGGTGTCATCACTGAAGCAATTTATCCAGAAGCAGTAACTATGTTTGCTGTGAATCTCTTCAGGACCTTACCACCTTCGAGCAATCCAAACGGAGCTGAATTTGATCCAGAAGAAGATGAACCGACTCTGGAAGCTGCATGGCCACATCTGCAATTGGTATATGAATTTTTTCTGCGATTTTTAGAATCACCAGATTTTCAACCCAATATTGCTAAAAGGCACATTGATCAGAAATTTGTTTTGCAATTGTTAGAGCTCTTTGATTCTGAAGATCCTCGTGAAAGGGATTTTCTTAAGACTACATTACATAGAATTTATGGTAAATTTCTTGGATTAAGAGCCTACATAAGAAAACAAATAAATAATATTTTTTATCGCTTTATATATGAAACTGAACATCACAATGGAATAGCAGAACTCTTGGAAATTTTGGGTAGCATTATTAATGGTTTTGCCTTACCACTCAAAGAGGAACATAAAGTATTTCTGTTAAAGGTTCTTTTACCTTTACATAAAGTGAAGTCATTATCGGTGTATCATCCACAGTTAGCATATTGTGTTGTTCAGTTTTTAGAAAAAGATCCTTTGCTCACTGAACCAGTTATAAAATCATTACTAAAATTTTGGCCTAAAACCCATTCTCCTAAGGAAGTAATGTTTCTTAATGAACTTGAAGAAATACTTGATGTTATTGAACCTGCAGAATTTCAGAAAGTTATTGATCCATTGTTTAGACAGCTGGCCAAATGTGTATCTAGCCCTCATTTTCAGGTGGCAGAAAGAGCATTGTATTATTGGAACAATGAATATATTATGTCTCTGATTAGTGATAATGCAGCTGAAATTTTACCCATTATGTTTCCATCTTTGTATCACAATTCAAAGTCTCATTGGAATAAAACTATTCATGGTTTGATATATAATGCACTAAAATTGTTTATGGAAATGAATCAAAAATTATTTGATGAATGTACACAGCAGTATAAACAAGAACGACAAAAAGAGAAAGAACGTCAGAGAGATCGGGATGAAGCATGGTCTCAGGTGGAAGTGTTAGCAATGCGAAATCCTGGGTATGCTCCATCACGTACAAATAGCATTGATAATAGCATGGGGGATTTGGGGTCTCCTGGAGATGATGCAGCTCTTGATATTACCTACGAAAAATTAGAAGCTGAAGCTAGAGAGGTTCAGAAAGTGCGAAATAAAGATAAACCATTTCTCCGGCGAAAATCTGAACTCCCTTGTGATACATACACAATGAAAGCACTTAATGATCACAAGCGTGCTGATGAATTTCTTCTTACTCCACCAGATGTTAATAAGTGCTAAATAGAGGGCTTTTGCTTGTAATTGACTTGCAGAAGCATGCTGCAGTAAACAGGGCATGCAATTTTACTGCCAGCTGAATTACCAAATTCTTCTGGTAGTATATTTAATTATTATATACTAAGAATAAAGGCTTCTTGTGTCAGTTGCTGCCATCTATGCAGTACATATGAATCAGATAGTTGCAATATATATTAAAGGTCAGTTATGAAGTAATATTAGCAGAGTAACTAGCTGATTCATGAATAATATTGCAGTATAATATAAACATTAGTTATGTACTGTGACTGGTAAGTTGTATAATTTAACTGCGTTAGTTAAGTACTCTGACTGGCAAGCTGTACATTTAACTACCCTGTAGACACCTTTATATATACCCAGTGCATAGCTTCTATGATATATGGTCAGCTCTTACTGCATGCTGCCTCATTGAAGTGCAGTGTCCATTGATGATGAACTCTGGTGTAATCATTATTGCAAGAATGTTATAAATGTATAATTAATCTCAAGTCACATAATTTTTTAGGTTATCAATGATGCTTCCATTTTGCATTGGACTCTTATTAGGTTAGAATTAAGTTGCTAACTGTAAGCTCTTCATCCAATCATTAACCTGTTCAGGGTTCATTACTGTAAAAATATATATTACCCGTGGCATAGCTGTCCTGTTTATGATTTGGCCTTATATTGTTCCAGTCAAAATCTGGACGTAAACATAATATCTTTGTAAAATACTGGGAAATTGAAGTTATTTACAAATATTGTAAACATTGTTATGATGTGTTTGCAAAAATGCTCCGTGAATTGTGAGATGCTGCTGCTTAGTGTGGTTGAACATCTTGTATTTGTATATGTGCTAACACATGTTAAAAAAAGTATGCCTTCAGGATCAAAGTGTAAATTAGATCTACAAGAGGGAAAGCTGTTTGTTAAATATATTTGTTGTGCATCTTGTATATTTTACATGAGGTAGATACTATTATTGGTTGGTCTTAAGGGTGCCATACCATCAAACATTGGTCAGTTTTGTGTACTTTATATTACTTAATGTGTTGAACTGTAATTACCATGTTTGTTGGTTTGTGGCAGTACTGATTTATCCTTTTTTATTTTGGAATTAATGTGTGTGATAATTTGTGTTGAAAGCCCATTTTTTATCTTGCAGAGAATTTGTTTCTTTGAGCATGGGAGAGTAAATACATGTAATGGAGGGTCAAGTAACGTGTAATGAATAAAGTTACTCGAACTTTGATTTTATTGCTCTTCATAATATCAGTGAAGAATAAAGTTTGTCCCCTCCCAGAATTTTTAAGTTTAAAATTATCCAAAAAAAATCGTTATACTAGGCATAGGAAGCCTGACTTATAAAATGTGAAACATTGTTCTTAGAAATTGCAAGATATGCAACTCAGAAACATAAATGCCACTAGTTACCTGTAAAATCAACATGCACTGCCACAAGGTCTGGTGATGTAGACACCCCTGCAGGGGAATTGAGAGGAAGCATGTTGCTGAAACACTGAAAACTAGTACTGTGACCAAATAGTCCATGCTTACCCAATGCTGAAGATGTGATAAAATATATAGGTCAAGGTCGTAGGTCTTGGCAAGTGTATTGAGCACATGATACTGACTAGTTTGGAGAATTTTCCCCTCACCTGTATGACAATATTTCTTTGGGCTTTCAGCAAGATCACCATGGCATACCATGTCATCAAATGCTTTGCTTGTAATTAAAGTTTTCCGTTATTGTTGTAATGGAGTTTCATTGCAAAAGTTCCTTTCTGCATACCAATATTAAGATAAATTTCCTTTATATCCTAAAATGCCTTGCTCTATCGAAATGACATACCTTGGAATTAAAGAATAAAATTCTTAGATGTAAATACAATACAATATAATTATTGGCACTTTTGGATCCTCAATTAAATTAGGGTATTCATTGAAAACAAGAAATTGAAAAGATTTAGTAGATTAATTTTATAAAATTAAATATTTCATTTTGGATAATGAGTTTATTTTTACAATGTTTAACAAGTTTTTTTTACATGGGAAATCACACAACATAAAAATGTGTTTTTCATGTGGAGAGAAATCAATATACAAATATAGTTCTGTCATGCACACACATTTCACTTCACTTTCTTACACTTTTATTTCATTTAAAACTCATACTTCTCATATGTAAGCATTTTTACATTATTTCACCGTTTCTCCTTTCTGGAACTTTTTGAAGTGCACTTCTCATCACTTGGACTACGGTGTTTTTTTGAATGTTTCATTTCTTTTTTGTGTTTCTTGAATTTTTTCTCCTTTTTTGACATTTCCTCTTTCTCATCTGAACTCTCCCCTGAAGATCTTTCCCTATGTTTTCGTTTCTTCATTTTCCTATTTCTCTCGCTTTCATCAGAACTTCCTTCTGGAGAATTATCCCTTTGTTTCCTTTTTTTTGCTTTCTTCTCTTCCTCAGTATCAGAAGAACTGGAATCTGAACTTGTATCCGTATTTTTGTGTTTGCGTTTGGATTTCTTTAATTTGGATTTTTTTTCTGATTTTCCCTTTTCTATCTCTCTGAATTTCCTGTAAAAGAACATCGTTTATTAATGGACTACAAAATTTATTATTTTAATTACACAACAGTGACAAGGAATGAAATTAATTTTAAAATATTAATGATAGTTGAAGAACATATTCTAAGATATTTTCCACAGCAGCGTTCCATTTACACAAGGTTCATCTGAAAAGTGACAAAAGTACAAAGGAAAGTAGCTAATTTTATCACACAAGTTCAAAAAATTTGCTATATTTTAACTTGAACCCACATCTTATCATTAATATTTTAATAAATACACCTCAAGAGGAGGAAAGAAAGAAAAAAAAACATAAACAAGCTTGAAGTTGTTTCTCGTTTGTATTTTAGTTCTTGAATACCCACATTGCACATTCCTTAAAAAGTTGAGAACCTATTTGAATGCTTGGGAGAATTCTCTGGAACTTCACTTTGCTAACAGAATCACATACATTCACAATTGAGCAATGTACAACAATATACCTTCTGCTTTCATAAAATTCAATGGCCACACTTCCACAGCTACTGGGTACTTGAAAAAAACTTAACATTTGATGGTAGGAGGATAAGATTTAACTTTGTCTTCAAAATGTTTCATGAATTATAAGCATGTATTTTAATAAAACAAAAAACAAAAATTTTAGAATGTCACATAATTTGAGATTGACTACCACTCTGAAATATATAGAGTTTTGCAAATATACCTTTGAAGTTAGGTTAATATCCTCTTAGAGAACTTCGTGCTTAGTAAGTACCAATATGTGAGCAGATTTACTTCAAATTGTCAACTGTCGTACACGAATGAAAATAATTAAAAATGTACAAGTATTTGTGTGTGTGTGTGTCAAAAACATAGCTCCAACTCAGCTTTAATGAGCTGGAAGAGGAGAGGGGACGGATGGAATGGAGAATGAATGATGTGACCCTACCTCTAGCACTTTCTGTCTCTGCAGAGCCAGAATCAGATGATGAAATACGTGTTAGGATGAGATTCTTGGGTGCCACAAAAAGGCTACAATGCCATGAACACAACATGAAAACATCCATGCCTCATGCAGAATCAGAACCCACAGCCTTTAGGGGTATCTTGCACTTTGGCTCTTACACGCAGTTCCTACACTATCAGGCAAGCAAGTAGTTCAAATAAAATGCGTTAACCATGCATACATATATTCAAGCAATAAATGATATACTTTTGTATGAACATTAACTAACGGAAATTATACTGTATCGTTAAATACCATGTTTTACATTTGGACTTACAGCCTAAAGAATACATAAATAAAATTTAAAACACTAATGCAAAGTATTACTCCACACATTTTTTTTTTATCAAATTCCTGTTATAAATCAATTGTTCTTCAGAAGTTTCATTACAAAATCTATTTATTATTTGCAAACTAATTTCTTTTTTTGATTTTGATATCTTACTGTAATCAGTGTTATATCAAGGTTATTTTAGTTTTTCAAAATCATCTACTGAACAGACATTACAATAGACAATTCAACTTATAGCATTACATTTTTTTTGTTCAGCTTCTCTTTGACAATTCCCTTGTATTAATTCCTCTCTGTATATTTTTGATGTTTGAGAAAAACTTTTCTCCATCTAAATTGCTAAGATCTGTATTATCTTTCAAAAATGTTCTTTCTTTTATTTTTAAACTTTTCTGCCCCACTCATCTTTCTTCTCAGTCATCAATATTCTCCATCATATACATCAATATACTTACATGGATTATCATGATTATCGTGTTTGGTTTTCAGTTCGAACATTTTTTTTTATATTATATTTCACACAGAATAATTATCCTGTTTTATTTTTGCAAATATTTCTATCAACAATACAATACTACTATCAATTTTTACAAATATCTCGAAAATTATTCATTTACACAGAACACAAAAAGAAAAAAAAACAGAAAGAGTATTTAAAGTACCATTAATCTACGGATCAGAAGCAGACCATGAGAACTAGAGACCTACAGAGATTAGAAACAACTGAGGAGGAGGAGGATTCCAATACTGGTCAGACTTTTGAAAATATGTCAGAGAAATGAAGAGGTCCCACAAAGATTGAAGCAAAATATATATGTGAATATATAAATAAGAAAATGGAAGAAAAACAGAATAAAAATAACTAGTGTGGGAATACCAGCCTACAGGCACAAGAGAGCAAGGAAGACCAAAATGGAGATGGAGACAACAGAAACGCCTGGAAGACCAACCACTAGGGCAACTACAGAGAACAGGACCTACCTAATCAGACAGTCCATCATGATATTTTGTTAATTATTATTTTGTTGGACAAAAGTGCAAGAAAAAGGATTGCCAAATTAAGTCAAATTTTGTGATAGTTTAAACACCAGATTAAAAACTTTAAAAAGTTACACATAATACACTAAAAATATTTGTTGATATCGTTTTAAAAAAGCATTATCAACAATTTTGGTAATTATAAAATAAAACAACATAGCTATAAGATTTCATGATTAAAAATTTCAGGTGTGTCAACTACTGCCATTAGTTCCATAAGTGTAGTGCATAATTTTATCACGGGAGGTGGCGAGATCCGGCGCCGACCTACGTTGTTTTGCCGGGATATTCCCAAACAAGGTAACAAGGTATCTGCCACCAAAGTGGCACCGCCCCAGCCGGGACAAGCTCTAAGCTCCCGGGTGGTACGTGTGTAAGGGGTGAGGAAAGAAAGAGCACGTGAGGTCCGTGGCCCGTTTGTTAGCGTATTGCTCCGACATTCGCGTGGTGTTGATCGGAAAAACCATGGAAAACTAGAGATCAGAGCAGCCTGGCCGCTAGAAAACCCCATCCAGAAAGCGGCTGAATTTGACCAAGTTGTCTAGCTAGTGTTGAAAATTCTGTCACAGTCGGGCCTCTAACTTCAGGACCTCCCGGTCAGAGGCACTCCAATGCCATCAGTCGATGCCCCGAGCAATTTTTGCCAGACACAGTTATCAGAAAGAATTGATATAAATTGTATTAGAAAGAGCGTTGTTAGTAGTAATATTAATTTTTAAGAGGTTTCTTGTTTCTCCTGAAAGATTCGTCGAGGTGGAATTTAGAACAACTCAAAATATAGTTTATTTTCACAAGAAGTCACTTTCCATGTATTTCACCCAAGTTTGTTTCTCTCATTGGTCCACAAAAAGTGAATTACTGGTGGGAGTTAACAAAATAAATTCTTCTTTAACGAGATACAGACCTACAAAGAAAAAAAAATTGTTTTTAATAAATGTATAATTATTTTTTTAAGATATTGAATAGCAATACATAAAACTTGAAATTCTTGGAATAATTCATTCCCGTTGACTTCTTTATTGTGGTTATTTACAATACATGTGAGGCTATCGAGGGTTGCTGTGCTATTATAGTCGGTATTCAGTTCCATGACTGCAAGCTTCTTAAAACGGAAGGTCTAGAAACTGAACCACGTGGACGAAGGTTCCACAGTTAACACAACGCACACACACACACGCACACACACACACACGCGCGCGCGCCACTTCGACTTGTTGCGTTAGATGAAAAAGTAAAGTGTCAAGCGTCATTGAAGGAATTAATGAGAAACCTTGCATCTTTCCCCAACCCAGTTGTCCACTCCCCAAATTTTCAAAAACCATCACCTGAAGAAGCAAGTATGCTTGGCGCCAAAACGAAATACAGCGTATTCAAATTTGGAGCTTCATCAGCGTGTTCTTCGCCCCATTACATTCATTCTCGAGCACATGTCACGTTCCCTATACAGTAGACTCCGGTTAGTGAACTTCCGGGGACTAACATTTTTGGTTCACTATATCGGATGATGCCAAAATGTAATAGAAAATCTCCATAGCGATTGATGTTATCATAAACATACAGCGAAATACTTTAACAGAACGAACTGAACATTTCAATATCTTTATTTTTTCAAAAAAATTATATTTTCAATTGTTTAATCGATTATTTTTCTTTAGTAATTTCTCTAGATCCTTCAGAGTTCGTGCTCTCTCCATACTTTAATTTGCATTGCCCTCTGTGTGTAAGTATCGTAGTGCAGTGTTGACACTCTACAATGCCTCTTGTACTGTTGAACATCGTCCCACACTCCGAAGGTATAATATCACTTACTCGCCAATGATATACGAGATGCTTCGGTAGCGGATAGCGCAAGCGGCCAATAAAACAGATCGCTTTGCCGCGCGGCACGGCGGATATTGTCAGGCTGTGGCAGTAGCTTGCTTGTCGACTACATAGAACTCGACGCGCTCGGCGCCGATCAGAAACATACATATATTATATATATATATATATATATATATATATATATATATATATATATATATATATATATATATATATATATATTTAGATATCAGTGTGCAGACTTGTGAAGAGACAATAATACAATTCATTAAAGTATACTACTGATATAACAGAAAAGTAGGGACAATAAAGTCCTGCCAGTCCTCCAAGTCCTGTCCTTTGCACTGCGAAGCCTTTATAACAAAAGTCGGGTTGATCCTTACAACATTCTCAGTCTTAATTCAGCAATTAGGTCAACTAGAGGAAATAATCATTCATTTAAATTTTAAAATTAATCCCTTACGCGATTTCGTGACAGCTTGTTAGCCCAGTCAATGACGTCATTCACAGGCGCACGTGCTGCCTAAAACAACACGGCGCTAACATTAAAAAAAATTATTCAAATTGATGTAGAATCCTTAAATAAGATTGCTTCAACCCTCTGAAAAGAATAGGATTGATTACACTAAACATATATTATACCTATTTCATGATATCATTTGGGGTAATGATAATATGTGGATTAGAAAAATAAAAAGCCATATTGTGTGAAATTTAAAATTTAACAAATAAAAATAAATCAAAATTATCATAATATGATAATATTAAGGTACTAAAAATATTTGATTTTAAATAATGTCAAAAGTTAAATTAACTGATACACAAATACATGATCTTGGCTGTTCGGGAGACACCGCATTGAAGGCTGTGATGCAGTTATTTCTACCATTTTGTGATCTTCCTCAGCTCTTGGCTGCCTGAGAAACACAACAGCAAGATGGTAAAAATGTCGGCTTAACAGCGGTCGAAATGGCATCACCCAGACAGCCAAGGGCACCAGCAAAACTGGCTGCAGAAGTCTATGATTTTAGACATCCAAATAAATCATTAAGATTACTAATTTTCATTGTAAAGTCTTATAACTTTGTGATACCTTTTTCTTCTCATTGACAACCAAGTTGACATGGATTCAATAGTCAACATTCACCACAAGAACTTTTTAACTTATAAAAATTTCAACAACTAAAGTCAAACGATATTCATGGTCATTTCAAATTTCATCAATTTCTATATCAAATATAGACTAAAGAAACAAACAAATAATGAATTAGCACTTACCTGACTCACTATTTTTTACTGTTAATGATATCCATCCTCAACAATGATTAAATGATTAAAAGCTTGTTAAGTTGTAATGAATGTGTTAGTAATTCATTTTAAAGAAAGTTGTATATAAACTGTCAAGCTGTCAAGAAGTTAGGTGTAGACTACAATCAGCAATGTAGTACAACTGAACCACACAATGAAAATCAATTGCCCAGCCTCTTTTTGTTAAGATACTATTAAAGAACTAGTACTACACAGCAGTGACCTTCTCATATACTACTTTGAGACAGGATGACAAGTGTCCTCTGTCAGTTTGTGACTTTAAAAGTACTTTATTTTAATTGGAGTATAATATAAGTGATAGATGTGTACATCTGACTTGAAATATTTAATCCATTCCGTCAGGTAAACTGCTTGATGCAAAATACACAATGCTCTTGTTTTAACACTAGAAGTATGAAGATGGTGTTTGATGCAACAGGATATAATTTTGTCACACACAAATTTGAAAAAAGTATTTTTCCTCCTTTTAACCCTAGTTTAAAATAGTTCCCTCCTTTAATCCCTAGTTTCCCTTTTGTTCATTTATTAATAATATTTAGTGCTGTATTGCCAATCTGGATCAAAGCCTTGCGAATAATATGTACTCATAAGGAGTGTCATTTGAGGCGATTGTTTTATTTTGAGGCATCTGGAAATTGCTTCCTAGAATTTATTTTCATGAAGTACGAACATAATCCTAGATGAACTCTTTGTATGTGTCATATTACCAATGTTGTTTGATGCAACAAAGCAAGACTTTGTGAAGATATTTCAAATTAATATCTCTATTAAAAATTATGTTATGTCTAATAATTGGTGAGCCTCATATCTTATCGTAATTTGCATTTGTTTTATGTAATGTTTTTAATGTATTTAGTAGTTATTATTGTCTTAGTCTTGACTAGAGGATGGGAATGAATGATTCCTGAAACCTTGTTATTTGATAATACAAATGTACATTACAATACAAAATATAATTGGATTGCAGCCAAGTGATACTTGTATGGTATTCAATTTTATTTTCATAATAAGTAGACTTTTGGTAAAAAAAAGTGAATAACAATCATTAATTAAAAAAAAAAAAAAAAAAAAAAAAAAAAAAAAAAAAAAAAAAACTAGTGGTACTAAAACAGCATGTACTTTCTCACTTATAATTTCATGCAAAATTACACAAAAAGTACTCACATTTTCAAAAAATTATAAATGATCTTATTTCAAAACCTATTTTTAAGGAACAAATATCATTAAGGGAAAACATTTCTATCTTTAAAATTTTAGTTGTAGGTAGACTCCGAAAAAGTTATAAACTTCAACAATTTTGGAAAAATCGGTTTCCAACATACAATACACCTGCACCATTCTTAAGAGAATGGTGGAATTTTGGAAACCGATTTTTCCAAAATTGTTGAAGTTCATAACTTTTTCGGAGTCTACCTACAACTAAAATTTTGTACGTCCTTCACACTATCCAACAACAAAAGTTAATCGAAAATATTGGAGGAAATTGGGAAGATTAGCCCCTAGCGTTGTTCACAGACAGACAGACGAACGGACATTTGCAGTCACTCATTTTCTCAGTATCGAGAACCCACAAAACATGGCTACACCACAAATTAGAAGATTCCCCCCCAAAGGCTGTGGTAGAATAAGGGAGGTAAAAATGTCACCAAACTTAATTCAATTTCGAATAGGGGACATGTGTAGTGTTATTTTGAAAATTTTCCAAAAATCTCAGAACGGAAGCCCAATTGTATTGTAAGATAACAGAAAAAATATGAATTTTCAGTTTTTTTATCATTACTTGGGAATAAAATTCTGAAAGAACTTTGAGACATAGTTTACATCTATATAAAACTTGAAGAGCTTAAAAATTAAAAACAACTCCAAAAAACTCCTACAAATTATTGGTATTAAGGTGTTTTAACTACCGATTTTTTTAATTGGTACATCAGATTGACAAACATTAATAATTATTTATTTCATCATGTATCATCATACAACACCAGTTAAATAGTTCAATTTTCGAATATCCTGAAATCTTTTTTTGAAAATGATCACAATTTCATAAAAATGCTCATATTTGGAGGGGGAGCACATACATTAATGAAAATACTGTACCTACACTTATTTTCATAAAAGCACCCATGAACACAATAGCCAACACTCAACATCCCCACAGAGGCTAGTGGAAATATGCTGAGGGAAGTAAATTTCTAAGACCTAAAAGTTGACCCTGACACGTGGACAACTGGCTGACTACTTAAAAACAGATGAGAAGAATGGATTTTTGAGGACAACGATTACTGCGATTGTTTTACTGTATTACTACATCATAATTAGTACATGCAACAATTCTTTGACTATTTCACGAGTCAATCACTGAGGAAGAAAACAGATTTATATTCCCTTTCGTTAGTCTGGTAGAAATTAGAATTACAGACAATTCATTAAAATTAAAATGTCTAGTTCATCATATTCAACATCTTGAAAAATTCGTAATTTTCCAATACAATTTAAAAGATTCCTTATATTCCACACAGAAGGAGTACCATATTCAATTATTAGAAAGTGTTTCTAGATTTTATCATTTTCTACTTATATTAGCACTGGTGACTATTTCTTACTTACTTCAGTAGTTTCTGCTTCTGCTTCTTTGATAAAGATTTCAAAAGATCTATTTCTGAATCATTCAACTTTTCACTTTCTTCTCTATACTCTGAAGAATTCTGAAAACATCCAAACATTAATGCCAAAATGTATTAAAATACAAAGGTTTATTATTAGAGATTGTCTGGACATATAAAATATTTCTTATAATCTCCATCATTGATATCACCAACAAAAAGTGTGTTCTGAATATGTAACGTGATGTGATTAATAACTCGAAAACTCTACAATCACAAGATTTTTGAATTTATTTATTTTACATCAAAACAGTCAAAAACTGTGAATGACATGCTATGGCGAGGTGTGTATTCTGTGCATGTTTCCTGGGACCCCCACCCTAAGCCACATACAAGTTTAATTCTGAATACAGAAATAAACAAGTGTTTTGGCACGAATTAATAGGAAAATAATTGCTCTGGTTTTATAAAATCTATTTTTAAGGGAAAACCAGCTAAGATTTTGGTTCTTATTCCTCATTGAGTCCTTCACAACGAAATATACTTCCTGCACAAAATGAAAATATAATTTGAATAACCACTGCTAGATGTGCACAAATAGTGAAGTTACTTAACCCAAATATTGATTATACTGTTGGAAATCACATCCTCAACTCTACGACAGAACAAAATGATCTTGGCGTTATTATCACTCAAAATCTGAAATGGGATAACCAAGTGTTTACCGTTAGTAAAAAAGCCTATAAGCTACTATACCTGATTAGAAAGACATTCTCAACATTACGTGCATCTATGGTGAAACTGATCTACACGGCATATATCAGACCTATACTAGAGTATGCTAATGTGGTTCGGTCCCCCTATTATCACATGAAACATTACATAAGATAAAGATAAAAAACATATTGGAAAAGTACAAAGGCAGATTACAAAGATCCCTAGAGAACTACGTCAACTTGATTATGAAGGAAGATGCAGAACACTTTTAAAAAAGTGTTCTCTAATAAAAATTTGATTACATATGCATATTTGCCAGCAATTCTTCAACCTCACACTGTTCTGAGACACTCAAACTCTGAATTTACTCTAACAGCTAATTTCACCATCCTAACACAATAGCTTTGATGGAAGTCAAACTACTGACAGCTTGCTTAAACACGATATATTCAAGTTTCACAGAGGGCGTTTCACTTGAAGACCAACAAAATATTCACCAAATTTTGACAGAATAGTACATCATGCTATTAACAACTTTGATGTCTTGATAAAGTCCTTTTATGACATTAGTGTACATCAAACACTTGCATTGTGTTTTGTTGACATTGTTCTCTTTCTTTTTTGCTATGAAAGTGGCATGTGTGTGATAACATGGAAGATAGTGTTGTAGTTTAACAATTGTATGTTAGAAAGAGCATTAAGAAACCATAGGTCCAGAACAAGTCATTACTCTTCAATAAAGTTTTTTAATTGAATTAAGTCAGGGACATCGCCTTTGACACACAATGTCAAAGGCGATGTCCCTGAAGATTTTAGAAGAAATAGCATCATGACTGGAATATCACTGAATCAGAAATAAGTTTCTAACACCTATACAGCTGTGTGAGAGGAATTGCAAGGGAATTTTGTCATCCACAGAATGATATTCTGTCAATTAAAACATGTTTTCTTTTGTAATCGCCTCACTATGGGTGGAGTATGCGGCAATGTGCAAATGCTGAAGCTTCAGCAGTAAGGGAAGACTGAGAACACAATGACTTTCATGCCATGCAACCGCTTCAAAATCACCACATGTTCATTTTCTTCATACTCCCGGTAATTTGGATACCCTTGATCTCCACCTGTATGCAAAGGTAGCTTTGACTATGCTCTTCTATGAAATAAAGTAAAATATCTTCAGCATCAGGAAGGTGATAACAGACTTCTCGACCAGGAAAATAGTCAACTGGCACTGTTGATGTTGTCAAAGAAGCATGGTAAAAACAAAACTCAACGATTGAGTTCCTGGCGAGGCATGTGTTCCATGAATATCTCTGGTACTCCATGAATATATAGGTCATCTGTGGTACTACCTATTTTACCCATGATGCACCTACACAAGCGACAGTTTTTGAAGTTGTGTGACTGGAAGTTAAGTACTTTGCAATCCTAAAGAATACATATGACATTTTTCAAACATCCTGTTTTTTTTAAATATTATTTGTTGCATTTTTGTCTATGCAACACGTCTGAAGTGTTTTGTCAAGTCACATCGCAGCCAGTCAGTAACTTTTATCCCTTCAGCCAGGTGTTCAGCACCTTTAGTAACCGAGGTCCCCAGATGGTCACCCGCCTAGGAATCCATGGTTTCTTGAATTACTTAACTTCCATGACTTTAAGGAGCGTAGTTCCATCAATTCAACTAACCAGGCTGGATATGAACTGAATTTCACTGAATAAAATGACATACCTGAATTTGTGCTAAAAGTTGGTGATGAATAATAATATATCGCGGTTTTCACATCAAATTCCGTTTCCCCCTTCAGTTCTTCCAGGTTTTTTCAAATTCCTGGTTCGCTGGCAACCCTATTATTGAACTGTATTGTACCTAGTAACCTCTTTTCCTCTGGTCAGATTTTAAGAAGAACCACTGCTTAGGTGGATGTGTCGCTTTCCCCAATGGCTGAGACCAGCTCCAAAGGTGTGATCATTATAGTTCCTTCCAAGTTCCCCTTCCAATTACGTAATGTGGCCTGCGGGTGCTTATATTCAGTACATTCTTGCTATACTTCACAATAATGGCATGAAGGCCCTTTGGCTTTGTGCAATTAGGGGACATGGGGCCTGGAAGCCGGCAGGGAGACAGGTAGAAGGGAATGTGGACTATCCAGGTGCAACGTGTACATACATCATGCTCCTGTACTACCCACACCACTCAAGGAAGACAAAATTTGGTTTGTGACTACACAGATTCTTAAAAGGAAGAAAGTACAAAAATCCATTTTTCAGTATCAGGGTTCAAATTTTTCTGGAAAACGAATTTTCCTGTTGAAAAATCAATGCTTTTTCTGCAGCATTACATAATGTCCTCTATACTATATAGTGATACGTGGCTTTTATGTAAAAAGAACATAGTACCAAAAGTTTTGTTCTTTATGAATTCCATAATAATGAATAAAATAATTGGCCCGTTGGCCAATTGTGCATATAGTAAAAATAACTTAACTAGTGGTACTGCAACAAAACATACTTTCTTGCTTATTTCTAAATTTATCTTCTTCATTTATATAGGTTGTACACTTGTTTTTCTTCACACTTCATCCCAGGGATTCACTAGATGTTGACTGCATGTGCGAAAATATGCAAACTTCCCCCCCAAATACTTAGCAAATGAAAAAAATAAACTAAAATTAGTTTAAACTACTTTAAAAAACGTACAAAAACCTTTGCACAAAACTGATTTCTAGCCAGTTCCTTGGCCAATGTGACCAAGTTCTACAGATAGAGAAAGAATTCTCATCTCTCATTCTCATCAAAAATTCTCTCAAAAAAGCACAGTATTAAATTGATGTACAGGCAAAACATTTTGTATCTTTGTGAAATAATAAATATTTTTAGTGAAATAAAAGATCCTATAACAATTTTACCAATACATCCAATCAATGAAACAAAACATACCTGCATGGGGAAATGCAATCCCAATGCACTACGTTTCATGGCAAGGCCATCTTCTCTCATTTGTTGCACAAGAAGTAAAGGATCTATGGATGTACTTGTTTGTTCAGCTGATGAAGATTGGTTATACATCGGACATTCCTTATCTGAAAATAGACAGCAAAAATGTATTATTATTCTATAGGAAATGAAATAAAGGAATGTAATTGTAATTACATTTCCAGAACTAATAAATATAATATACCATCATTTGGTTAAGAAATTCAACACCCCTTAATGTACTCACCTGTATTAATATGACCCCATTTATGACACTTTATACAACGCACATTACGAACTTGTATACCAAAAGGTTGATCTCGAATCTCTGAATCTCCTTTGCAGTAACTGTAAACGAAAAGTTGAATTACATGTAAAATCATCAATAACATAATAAAAAGATGTTAAGACAATAACCATAACCTTATAATTAAAATTGAAAATGATTACTTAAAAACACTATATACTACAGTTGCTTCAATATTCTTTTAATTGAGTTTTTAATTAGGTTTCCCAACAAATTTGTAACAGAACATTTAATGAATTTCATTATTTTCACCTCTAATGGTCATCGTTGTTGTGAAAAGTCTAATCTCTGAAGATACCCAAAACAACATGCAGTGATACAGTTATTCTCAAATACATGTAGGCAACTTAACAACTTAACTCCTAAAAATGTTACATAAAGGAGCATCTCTCTGCAATCCAAAAACCAAAGGAATGCAATCTCATGTTAATGTTAGAAATGTTCTTGCATAAACAATCAACAGTGGTTTTACCATGTGTTTCTGCTAATATACCATTTTGTCCAGGCTTGAAGTAACATTAAATAAAATAATACAAGGTTCAATTACAACTATCATTGCAGGATGTTTAAATGTACTGTTAGAAGAGAACAATAGATTCTCTAGAGCCATAACAAATTTCCAAACCACCTCCACTTTACACTCAATCTACCAACTAGGGTTATTTACACAAAGCAAAAATAGATTTTGTGATCAGAAGTGTAGGGGGGAAAAATAACAAAAACAAAATGAGAGAAAATTTGTTTGTAGAATGTAATTGCAAAGGTTGAAGGTAAAAAATACATAGACAAACCATATCATTAAAACCTCAGTGAAATGAGTTTAATGCAGTGATACCTCTCTGAATATCCACACCTTCTCAGCTAATGATTTATTCTTGGAACAGACACTGAAACCCATTAATTACATGTAAATCTTATCCCTGTCATAGACCACCGCCCAGCCTTGTAATACCATATTTCCACTTTCAGGAAAATGGTAACAATACTGTACCTGAATTGTTAGTTTACATGAAAGTTGGTGACATTGTAAATTGCATTTGTGCAACATGCCATGTACCTGAGCTTCAAATCTCAAGGAAATTGTGAGGCAGAGGGAATTCTGTGGCCACTGATATGGCCCCACAGCTACTCACTCCACTTCAGTTTCTTTTCTACTAAGGTGATTGCGAATTTAAGGGTGACGTACCATTTAATTCTTTGAGTTAACAGTGCCTTCCTTAGTTTACCTTCGTGGAGAACATCTGATCTTGTAGAAGATCAATGTCAAAAGTCAGCGTTAATGAATTGCCCCCTTCGTGTAAATGGGTGAAGAAGTGAGTTTTGGAGCACCTAATATATAATGTCATGCATACCTAAATTACATATTGAATCTACACAAGAAAATGGAGAATTGTTACCAGAGGAAACTATAGAGAGTAGTAAAAATAATTTCGAAGTTTGTTATTAACCAATATGTTCATTCAATAGCCACAATCCTTTACATCCACAAACCAGTAATACATTAATTTCTATGAAAAATAACAATCCCTCTATTAGCTGCAACTTGCATTTTATTGCAACTACTATAAAATATCACATTTTCCACACCATTGACAGATTCCTAATGGGTTTAATTGCGTGATTTTTTGAGCAAAATATAAATTATGTCCCTCTTCAGGAGCAAGAACAAACATTTTACAATTAGATGCTTTAGAAACATGAATACTTTATAAAAAGAGGAGAATTCTAGAGGCTGGCTTTTCTTACTGGTACTTTTCTGTATTTTCGCCAATCAATACCAGGCAAGTGCCAAAGCAATATGCTAACAATTAAACCACATATAATACCAGACAGACATATTTCCTTCCTCTTCCTTGTCCTAACTTCATGGAATGTGGAGGAACAATACCACCCCATTTCATGATAAAACACACAACCCACTTATGGGACTAATGACTACAGTCTTTGGTATGCCCGGAAACAAAAAGTAATCGATCATACTCCACATGTTATGAATGTACAACTTGTTATCGGTAAGTTACATAGCAGCTACCACATACTGTTGTAACTATCAGTAGCACGTAATATGTTTGGTTCTTCAGAGTTCCCTTTGTCTTCACATTTCCTTTTCCCTCCCACCCCTTCCTGTTTCTCCAATACTCTTATCCATTAGGTCTCTTGGACTTCGCATAGTTCTGTTTCCGTGACTGTGGTTGGAGATGCACACTTTGCTGTAGTTCTCCAGCTCATGTTTATCACACAGATGTTATGTTGTGTGCTATTACCTTCAGCAACTTTATCAAATATTTTTCATGTAAGACTATTGTCAATTTCTATTTAAATATTGTTTGTTGGCCATCCATTGGTGGTGCAACGATCATATTTCAGATTGACCTTTGGAGTTTTATTTTATGTTACCATACTCTGGTCAACAGACATGACCATTGACATGCATTAATATTTCCACTCTATTAAAACGATTGATATGAGAGCAAGCATCCATTGTTGTTGGAACTTTTTACAATACGTTAATTTTTTCAAAATGTTTCTAATTTAAAAGTGCTGCTTCTCCATCCTAAAGGGGGCATGATTTTGTAGTCTGGGCATATCTTTGAAAAAATTATACAGTCTAAACTGTCCAAACTGGAATCGCTTGCATCCAACATTTTCTCCTGTCTTGTACAGGTTTCCAATAAACAGGTTGTAAGAGAAGTTTATCTAACCTAAAACCTACATTTCAAAGGAACCTCCTGGAAGAGTTAAAAAAAATGACATGCAGAAACGCACACAAAGTGTAATGAAACAAAGAACTCCGTAAAAAGTGAAAGAAACATTTTTTCAATATTTGTAGGAACAGATGAATTCTAATGATTCAAGCTTCAGCTATTTGCCTAGGTACTTGTGAATATTATGGCAGCCACCTATAAAAAAAATAATATTTTAACCACACATTCTTGTTCTTTCTTTTTAAGGTCTCATAAACTTAAATTTTAGCAACTTTAAATTTCCTTACAAAAACCTAGACAGAAGTATTGTTTTGTTTGTGATCTTCAATTAGTCTCATATTCTCACCAAGAGTTAGTGTTTTTAATTTGCTGTTGGACATAAACACTTGATTAACACACCTGCCACTCATTGAACGGAACACTGAACCCAATGTATGCATTACAAGAACTGATCATTCTTCCCATCTCTTCTTCCTTCACATGGGCTTGTGAAGATCAGTGCAATTACAAAGAAACCTTGGTTCCCACATGAGTAGCATAGGTAAATTTTTTCAGACGAGGATAACTGAGAAATTGATTGCCACAGTTTTGAGTATCTCATGGTACTATGTCACCACACTTAGTCAATATTTAATTTTGAAACAAAACTTGTTTTTCATCTAATCCAGAAGTTTTAATAATGTCGCACTAAAAATTTCTTTCCGTTTCTGTGTTAGACAGGTTTTATGGCTTATTCAGAATTCTTAGTATTGCAAAACAGTCCAAAGGAAAAAGCAGGTTTCCACCTTATCCAGGTTCCATCTTCGACATGTTTTAATGTACAAAAAATCTTAACATTTTAATATATTTTTGACATTAAACACTTTACATATAAAAGCATGCCCTTAAACTTCCAATATTTGAAGACAAATATGTTATAACCATCTTGATAACAAGAAAGAGAGATTATTCTGCTCATGGGTATAATTTTGAATTGCAAAATAATAACGGTGATTGTTAAAAGAACCCAAGTGTCAAACACATAAAAGATAAAAATTAAAGAATTTAGGAAAAGCAGTATCTGGAAGACATCAGAAGCTTGTAAAATGATGAACAATGGAATACCAAAATATAGTATATATAGATTTCTGAAAGATATTTGTACAATCCATACAATGAAATCTCAAACATCTATTAACACATGAATACAACTTTCACAATCTGTAGAAAATATTCAAATCAAACAAAAAAGGTATAAGGAAACAACATAAATAACCAAGGAAATTTACAATTCAGGGACTGAATTAAAGTTTTAAAAGAGTAAAAAGATAGGGGGTAATCAGTAATAAACAAACAAACAAAAAAGATTGAAAACAAGAAAGACTGTTAGAATATCAAGAATGTAATCAACACGAGACAAAAAGGGAAACTAAATTAGGTAAATCAGTGAGAAATAATGTTGGAAATACTCCAATTAAAAAGAATAATGGGAGAACGCAAGAGACTAGTATTTTAATAGCTGAAAATTTTAATAACCCCTTAAAAAATATTTTTGATACATATTCCAAAAATATTTTTGGCCATGCAAAATCAATTATGGTAAAAATCTTGTGTTCTTCTGTCTTGTTCTAGCTTGTTCACAGTTAATAGAAGTCATATGTGTAAATAAATTATTACCATGAAACTACACCAGATATGTCAATTACTGATAATGAGAATAGAAAACACCATACCACCTCCTTTTAGTAAGAATGTCAATTTATAATTTCTTAGCAATCGCATTTTTGTTCAATTCTTCAAAAATTAATTCAAAATATTTAGTAACTAATTTATAACAAGTATTAATTAATGATTATTCATAGCCAAAGGGGGGGGGTGGCATGCAGCCCCCTCCTCAAATCTGTTGAATACTACAAATATTAACTATAAGCCAGCAGATATCTGAGAAAATAAATCTTCAGTGTTTATATTCTTATTATCATTATTCTGCATTTTTTAAATTATTTTCATCTCCTATTTTGATTTGTTAAAAAATTACTTGAAAAGTAAAAAATGTTTGAATTATTACTTGCTAAATTGCCTTAATGTTTGTTTAAGAGTGCTGGCATTTTTTATTTCAGTTGTTTTCGTAGAATTGAACAAAAATCATTTTATTGACTTTTGACATTTTTATCATGAAAGCAAAAAAAGATTGATAGATTAAAACCTCTAATGCTTCTTAATTTTGTATATATATTTTTTGTTGCAAGGATTGACAATATTTTTGAGATTTGATAAATTATTGAGATTTGTATTATAACTATTAAATATAAGTGTTTGATAGTTATTCTTATGTATCATCAATAAAAATAATGTATGTGGTGTACACTAATTACCTACAGCAGTAAAAGCACTTGCGAGTGATGTTTTAAAAATTTCAATAAAACATTAAAGAAATATAACAAAAAGAAATGAAATATACAAGATAGCTTTCAGAAGACATCACTGCAATTAGAACCAGATCAATACTTTGTCCATTTGTTGTGAATAATAATTAGATTCAAGTGCTGTTTCTTAATGCAGAAATCCAGACTATTGATCTCTTTTATCCAAGTGATACGTGCCTTAAATCTGTACAAATCTTTAAAAAAATATTACATTGTCCCTCACTACATTTAACTCTGGATCTTTACCTTTTAGAATGACTCTCAGCATGTGTTTGCTACAGTCAACTGCTCAGCTCGATTCATTGATACTTGATTAAGAATACAATATTCAAGTAAATGCTTTGATAGATAACAGTATAAAAATAGAAAATTATCTTATTACACTGCCCTTGATTCTGAAGTATTTACGAATAAGAACAAATACCACACATCTTTATCAAACTTCCTGGTGAGGAACTATCATATTGCTTGTCCTATAAGTAACACTTCATGAAATTTATTATTTTCCTACCACAATTTTTAAATATCAAATTAAATGTGGCATTACAGAGCCTTTAAGTGCTTTATTTCTCTCGGTATATAGTATCATTAACTTGAAGTGTGATTTGAAACTCAATGCATTATATAATCTATTAAAAAAATTCCTGGCACTAAACTTACTCTTCTCTTGGAGCATTGAACTTTCGTTGCCATTCAAATTTGTATTCAGGTTCATCATCTTCTCGTTCTCGTTCCTTCTTTGTGCCAGGAGGAGGTTCATACATAAAATTCACACTTAATTTATCTTTACTTTCTTTGCTAAGCATGGCCCTAGAAAAACCAAAAAATAGCAATTGTCAATACTAAGTAGATACTTTTTGTAGAGCCATTAAAATGGGATAAAATGCACATACTTATTAGTATACAAATCCTGCTCTTTTTCATATTGAACACGTAATTCTTCTTGCTTTTTCTTGTAGGATTCAGCTTTCTGTTCAGCCATCCATACCTGAGAAATTAATAATGAATTAAGACCAAATATTATTATATTATAAACTAAATTTGTTCAAAGCATATGTTGCCCTCAAAGAAGATATTTTTGTATATAGCTTTTTTGACAACAGAGGAACAGGATTCACATGAATTCACTCTCAAAATCTATTCAATTGTCAACAAAATTAAAATTCCACAAAGAGAAGCAAATTTTGAATTGCAAGTAAGTAGAATATTTTAATAAAAAATAACTATTAGGAAACTAATAAGATTATAAAAGTTAACACTCTTGAAAGTCACACATTCAGTTCCTCATTCACGAGGAATTTGTTAATAGACAAAAAACTACTTATGCCACTGCACATCATTATTACACAAAATCTCATTCATGAATTATTATAATGTACTGATCACAAAGAAAGACAACTGTATTATCTGAAGTATGGGGTGAGTTAATGAAATTGGCAAGCTCGAGGTACAATTCATTAAACTAGGGTTTACGCAATGGCCATAATGTTCTACATAAAATAAATGATAGTGCTTACTCGTTTCAAATTATCTCTTGATGCAGGGTGAAAAAACTTTTTACACATGTAATTATTGAAACCTTTCCCCATCTTGCTTCTATCTGCAACGCTTCACGTTCGTAAAGTTCGGAACACGATTGCACCACACCACGTACACAAAGGTTCTCTACAATCAATTATCTACGGTACTTGACATATACATTTGATATCCGGCCTTTTCCATCAATTTTCATACAAAACACATTCAGATAATAAGTCTACCTGTCCTGAACTAAATAAGAAACTTCTCTTTCACAATTTCATGAACAATTTATTTTCGTTTATCTTCCCGCTATTAAACTGAAGCACAAAATATTGATCAAATTCAGTTTCCTTCCTTCAAATCCTACAAAATTAAATCACAAGAAGCCGAGAAGCAATCTCGGAAAAGTCACAAAAACGCCAAAACACGGACTGACGGATAATATCAGCTGAAGTTCATAGAGCACCCACACATAGAGCGAGCCAGTAAACCACCGATAGCCACGCTCACTGGGCGCGCCACCGTCGACTAGAATGGCGTCTCCCCACTCCTGTACGTGTGTGCCAATTACGCTTACTGTCAACTCGCAAGCGGGAGTTCAAAATTAAATTATTTTTCGCAGCTTCTCTTAAAAGCCACATTGAAAATTAACTGCTTTTACTCGATTCTTAATCCTAATTAACCGCTTTGTATGGTCTTTTGCTTAAGTGAGGAGTCGTTCTAGGTTGTTTTTTTACTTAAAACTAAAAGGTATTGTGGCGGTACGAGCCGATGGGCTGAAGAATTTCCATGAAAAAAAGGGGAAAAAGTGGATGCCCGCGACGCAGCTGCGAAAGGGGTTCGTAGGTACCCGCGCCCTTTCGGCTATTGAGGCGAGGGGTTGTACTAGTTATGGTAGTATGAGATTTTATGGCAGGACACTCCCGCGCGGTGCCGAAGGAGGGCTTTGTCGGTAGTCGGGTCCTCGCCAAATGTCAAGTGGGTTTCTCATATTCACCCCCGCGACAGCTCGTCAAAGGGACCCAACGCTAATTGAGTCACTGGTCACTTCGACTTCAACTTTTAACTAATGCGTCTGCTGTTAAACTGCTACTTTGACTTGGAGTCGTCACTTGGCATTCGAAGCTCCTTGCAGATGATCCCTCGCGCATTCACTCTGAATTATTCTGAAATTAGAGCGAGAAGAGACATAGACCCGGAATGGGAAAGGTTCTCACTTTCCGTGAACGGCACTAATCCAGTATCGGTGCGCCGTAGCACGCAGTCACGCGCCGAAGTTCAATTTATCACGTTTACGATTGTCGTCCGCGACTGCCGATACGGAAGGCGAATGACTTCCAATCCGTCATCGCGGGGGTCACCGTAGCTGTCTAGTGGTTGATGTGTGTCTAGTAATCCATGGGTCCGGCCTGAGAGTGCGGCGACGTCAGGCGGCCACGCTGGGGTACAGCCGTGGTAACCGTACTGTCTGGGGGGTAGCCCGCCCTTGACGCCTCACCACTAGGCGTGATGTGATGCCCGCCGACGACAACAACAACAACAACGACAAAGGGTAATAATCCGATTTGCTCCCGTTCGAATGCGATTGGACATTTGCTGAGCGAAGCGGGGAAGAAGGTGCTATCAGCACAAAGATTTATGACGGCCCATTGATTGATTTATTATTATATCGGGTCAAACAAATATCAAAGCTATTTCAAATAAGGTCGTCCTTATCATTACTGTCAATCATGTGTAAACCATCACCATCATCATCATTTTAGTTTGTAAATGTTTGTTAATACATGTATAATACATGTATATACATGTATATACATGTTAATAATTAATACATGTCTCGTATTATTGAAAATCCCATTCCCGCTCCAGAAGCCCCTTAACCGTATTATTAAAGGAGGGTTACAGTATAGATTTTTTAAGCATAGGTACTTAGAGGGATCTTAATGATAAATAAAGAGAGATAGGACAATAGAACAATCATAATAATTACACGGAACAATTATAACTATTGAGAAAGCTACGTGACTGAACACGCTGGCTTGAAAGCTTCACCGAATAACTACTGATAACGAAAATAATGGTACAGGTAAAACACAAACCAAACCTTACAAGACACAACTTCACTCTTCACTGTATACCCATCCCTCCACAGTTAGGTACACAGCACATGTAGACCTCGGCAAAAATTAAATGAATATTTTCACTACACACATATGAAACAATCTTGATCGGAAACAAGCAACTATTAATAATACTTCTAGTTATTGCTGCGAGAGAGTATCTTGAATTAATAACTATGCAAATAAACCTCGTCAGTCTGCGTAAAACGCGGTGTACACAGAAAGGGCAAATAGTTTAAAATAGAGGAATCTTAGCCTTCTAAGTATGACGTCACAAAAATGGCCACCATTACCAAGTGTTGAAATGTAGGTGGCATTGGTAGTATCGTTAAGTATCGCACCATTATCAATTTAATAGAATATCCAAAAATATTTTATCCTGTAGATTACGGTGTGAGGAACTGATTGAGAGCTGCGGGTTGCGTTTGACATGAACAAATTGGCTGCGTTTTTTAAACAAATCCTTAATTTTGAAAGTAAAAGTGCAATTCATTACGACTCCATGAAATTCTCTTTCTTTAGAGTCCTCCTTTGGTTGATTGGTTACGTGTGAGAGGCGCAAAAGGTATGTATGTATACTACTGAAATAATAGGAGACGATATCCACTTCATGGTCATTTCTTCCATAAACTTGTTACATGTTAATACATTTTTAAAATTATAATAAAGCCATGTAATTTACTAGTTTTAGAACGGAAATGTCAATTTAACAAGTGTCACAAAACGGACAACTCTGAATAAAACGGAAACTTCCTTTAACCGGAATAATTTTTGTCTCAATCGATTGCGGTTTAGAAAAATTTTACTACACAAGAATTTTCAAATACAAATGTTGACATCCCACTTGGAAAAAAATTAATTTCCAAAAGCCATCAATGTGAAACTGAATTACTTCCCATTACAATAGAATATTCATCATACAACGATACAACAAATAATATTAAGTAACACCCTAGAGTAAGGAGGTATCATTACGCTATGGAAACACCATTTATTGACTTTCACATGGACAATCAATTCAACCAGAATTCATTTTAGTTTTCTCAAATGCTTATACTCATTGCTGGTTCAATTTTTACAATATTCTTATTAGATATTATGAGCTTAGCAACATCTATACAGAATCTTAATGCGCAGTAGCAATAACTGGGCAGTTACAAGCAAATTTTCAGTGGCTTTTATATTTAACATTAAGTAAATCTTTAAATATGTAGAATGGAATCTCTTCTGAAAACTCTCTGAAAGGAACAAGGATGAACAAAAAACAATTATGGATTCAATTTGAAATTTAAATGAAAGGTTGAGAATAATTACTACCAAGAAGTTAACCGAATCAATAGTGGTACGATTTTAGGAATTAATACACAAAAAACAGAGATTTACATTAAATTACCAGACAAATTATTGAATCACACATCTTGGAATATAAATTAAATATATTAATTTGTTAGAATCAGCGATTGATTCCGGGTTTAGGGAGGCACTTTTCTGTCAGCCACTATTTATCAAGGATCCTAAAACGCGAGCTCGAATTCAATTAAAAGCATTTTATTACTATTTTCATTGCCTCTGTGTGGGGTCAAAGATCAATTCAAACTTTTTTTACAAATACGGTAGATGATAAAGAAGAAAAATAATAAGTGGCAACTGATTGTAAGTATTGGAATATTACATAAAATTTCACAAAAATAATATGAGAACATTTTATTTAGGGGGTTAGATTTTTTAAATTATTTTTATTTATACAGTGAGTGACGTTTGGAGGTGGGAACCTCCTTAAAAAAATAAAGATTTTGGTCTTCCTCACTAAGAATAAATTTTTAGTGAGGAAGACAGGGTATTTTAAAGCGGGAGCAAGGCAGAGAGAGGTTTAACAAAACGGAGCAGGGATACAAAAGAATTGTAGGTTTCGCGGTACGGCGGGAATAGATGGAATACCTCAAGATCCAAATTGTAATTTTCAGCTCAGTCGAGTCGCTGGTTCATTCCTGTAATGAATGGATGGAAGAGAAGGGAGGTTATCGATTAAATCATTTCATCAATTGGGCAAAAATTTATTAATTTATTCCTGACAACATTAGCTGCCAGGGAAGTGACACGTCGCAAGAGAGCGACAAAGACTGCCTACCAACGAGGAGCTCATGTCTCTAATAGCTAGGAAGAAACATCTTAACACTATCATTGGGGTTTTGTCTACAATAATTTAAAAAAAACTGCCTGAGCGCGGCAACGCTGAAACTTCCATCGGAATACCCAGCGAAGGAACCCCGTGACGTAATCAAGGGAGAGAGTTCATCTTTGGTTAAGGCTAAATGCACGGAAAAATATTTGTAGGAAAATTCAATAGATCACAGCACTACCACAAGGGAATTTACTTTACCGATAACGTCTGAACCAATGGTCCGATTTTCGATCTGTAAATGGCATTTTCCGCCCCGCACCGCCCGGCCAGAATCTACACGGCCAAGCCTCGTCCATCCCCTCCCCCCCACGCCCCCCACAGACCCCTTCCCCCCGGCTGCCCCGGCTTTCGCCCCATCTCGCGTGGGCCCCCGCGCACGACCCCCGCAGAGCCCAAAGGGGCGACGGCGGTTCGCCCTTGTATCCGGGCAGCAACCGCCTTGTTTTGCAGCTTATCCTCCATCAGGCTAATTGGGTTTTGAACATAACTCAGGCATGAAATTTTACGACTAATTCGCTGCGCATTTGTGAGTTCGCTTACGGGCCGCCAAACCCGGTAGGAAATGCAAGGGAAAGCGAAGCGGAAACGGATTATGAAGGCGCCTAAAGGAATGCAAGGAAGGGGGGAAGGCGGGAAGGGGTACTCCTTCGGCTCAGGTAGCCAAGCAAGTCCAGTATTATGCACGTTTTTCTCAACTGATTTGAGGGCAGAAATGGCACTGGGTAGATAGTTGGAGGTATTGTCTACTCTTTCAGGTTATATTTTCGCGACAGAAAATGCATTTTCAGTAATTGGCGCGTGCTTAATAGAGGGCTACAGTAACGAGTTTAATTACCCGAGTGCTTTTTTGAATAATAATTGGAATAATAAAGGCCATGGAAGAAGTTTGTTGCGAGGGAATGAAAAGGGGGGAGCTTTGTTTGCTGCTTTTCTTTTGAGCAATACACACTCTGTTAGGTAAGCGTATTGTTTAACTTTTTGCGCGCTGAGCTTTTGCCTTTGGTCTTAACATCAATGCTCTAAAAAAGCGGTTTTTCCTATCCGGATAATTTTAAATGTCAAACGTACCACACAGAATAATTCACATGAGCAATTAAGGGTCCAATTTAATGTGTTCAACCAGAATTTATTGCGAATTGGGATGCGAATTAAGTTTTGTTGGAACATACAATTAGTAGTGAACTAAATTAATGATAAATAACAAACGTTGACTTTGGATTGCCCCTGAAGCTGTTGGTACGTAGGGCATACTGGAAAATTTATAGAGTGAATATCAGAGTTCAAACTTAAATCCCGGAGTACTGTCTCTCATGAATCTAGGAAAAGCTGAAGATAGTTAATTATTTACGTGAATATATGTTCTAAATTATTATTATTAT
>BOPP01000021.1:12783418-12794421 GCA_017312745.1 Gryllus bimaculatus
TTTTTTTTATTTCATGCTCGTGACGGCGTTGGGGTCAAAATGCACCGCGCAGCCCGCTATTTACCCCTTTTTTAAATTTCAAGTCGAGGCTTCTGCGGCCAGATGTGCAGTGGCATGATCTTGGTTGTCCGGGTGACCCGCCGCGTCGAAGCCTGTGTTTGCGACGTTCCGGCATCTTGTCGTGGCTTCTTTCAGCGCTGGTATGTCCATGGGCCATACCACTCGTAAAGTCAAGATCATGTACTTTTTATAAATTTGTCCGAGAAATACGAAAACAGTTTTAAAATTAGCTTCGGCCATTTTTACTTGGGAAAGAGATTCACCAGGATTGGAACTCATTAAAGCAGGGGTAAAACGGTTCGTTTTTGAGATCAAAAAATTAGAGGGTTTGAAGGAAGTAAAGCAGCTCGTGCGTATACTCCCCGCTTATTTCTTTCCTGTATTTGAACCGCGGAGACTAATTAGAGCCAAGGTGGAATGTTAACAGAAAAACACTTAGAAGTAAAATAATCTAGAAATTAAATTAAAGGCAGATGGAATAATGGTTATATTTACCAAAATTTGTTTCTTTTTTTTTAAAATCCGGCAGTTCCAAAAATCGGAAATTTCCATTTTTGGAGTATTGCCCTCAACAATTTTAAGATTCGCTATTTCGAAGGAAAGACGGAATATTGAAAAATATAGTTTTGTACTACCATTACACACCGTTTACCTCAGTCAGTAATCGTAGCTTAGCATCTCTAATTTGGTAGATGTGGAAAAATAGGACTGGAGATGCAAAAGAACGAAAGCCGAAACCGACTTGTCTAGCTTGGGCGTATCCGCAAGTCCCGCCTGCTCCGCGCGGGGGCTGGCCGCCAACGGCCGCCTTGGCCTTGCGTCGTGCCCCCTCGCGCGACAAGAGGGCCCACAACAATCGGGTGGGAGACGCGTTCGGTCCGTGAAAGGGGAAGGCGGGGCGAGGTGTTTCGTAAATTTCGACTTTACGAACCGCTCCTATTCGTCGTGATTTGCTGATTGTCACGGCGTTGGATTCAGGAAGCATGTCGCCATCGCGCTATAAAGCCCCCCGACATTTTTCAATTCTGTTCTCCGGAAGTTTTGAAAAGCTAATTTCAAATTTCGATATTTTGCTAGATTTTTAGAAAATGGGCCTTTCGTTCGCGTAAATTCATATTTAAAAAGGCATCAAATGGGATGAGTGAAGTCTATGGAGGGGTCGGGGAGGGCAAGAAAGTGGGACGGAGGGGTTGAGAACGGGATGGAGCAGGGTTGAGGGGACGTGGATGGAGAATTACCTGAGGCGGCGCGGGGGTGAGCGGTGAAGCAGGGACAGGCCGGGGATAAGGCAGAGGGTGACAAGGGAGATGGGCGAAATGTCTGTGGTGGGACAGGGATGTGGAGGTATCTGTGGCGGAGCGGAGGAGGGGCGTGAGACGGGCTGGGCTGTGCGGGGTCTGGCGGGTCTGAAGTGATGCGTAGGGCCAAGCGGGGGTGATGGTGATGCCCCCCCCCGGGGGGGAGGGGTAGTAGCGGCGGGGTCCGGGAGGAGATCGGCCATGAGGTAGAAGTCTAGGGCCTTTCTCTTAAGTCGTCACAAACTCGTCTTGAAACGTCGCAACTCGGTCGGGGGGAAAGTCTGTTCAGTGGAGTTTGTGGATGGATCTTCCGAGCGCGTTGGGCGAAAATCGTTTCAAGAAGACCATGCAACAAAAACTAACGATATTTCCATTCGCCGTTTTCGTTTGCTGCGCAACGCTTAAGAACGATATTCGGTAGAAATAAGCACATATAATTTTACAAAATTTATTTTACAAAAAAATTGTACAATAACATGACGAAAGAAAAAATCAAACGAACAAACTTTTCAAAACATTAATAATAAACAAAGATTCACGACCATCATTGCTGTATCCACAGCTACATTCAAAGTTAGCACACGTGCACGAGTCGGAACGCGCTCCATTTTAAAGGGCGCAAGGCAACAGCAAGTGAACCGCTTCAACAAGCAGCGAGCTGCGGGAACGAGTCTGCCGCAGCTCGGGGCCCGCATGTATAACGGGCGGTTCAGCACACGAGAAGAGAGAAGAGATTGAGCTAGAACTACAGCGTTGCAACTGCAACTTCTTCAGGCGCCCCAAACTCGGGTATTTTCTTTTGGCAAGTGAGACTTCAGCTTCACTTGGTATATTCTTGTGAAGCGATTGCCTTGTAAATTCTACAATTAAATAAATTGTTATATGTCAAAAATCTCAGCCTCCATCTTTTTATACATTTCAATCTGAAGCTAAATTAAAGAGTGCTCCGGATCTTGGAATTTGCTCACAGATAGTATTCAAACTTTAAAAAATGTCAAGTTTGCTGAGGTTTTCGTAAGTACGATGTAACGTTCGGGATTGTATTAATAACTTGAAGGTAGAATTACATATTTAGGAAAGGAGGCAAACATGACATGTTTTAATAATATCTGTGACCAAATCCCATGATCCATAGATGAAATTATGAATTTGACAATTTATTTTCTTTACAATATAAAATGTTTTGAATCCTGAGACACAAATAGACATTTATAGGCGAAAAACACTTAAAGGGAGAGTTTGAAAGATGTTTATATCATCTTGCATTTCTGAATGGAAATGGAAAAATTAACATAAGAAAATGAAAACCTCTTGACGAGCTCTATCCAAGCAAACGCAGATCGGACTGTGCGACACAATCTGCAGCACCCCTTGCGGCCGCGCCAGCCGAATGCTCATCCGTTGGAGACTCATTGACAGGTGCTGTAAATAAAGAATATGAAGACGGAGAAACTAATGGAGTAAAATAGAAATACAACTTTCCACCATAAATTCCTCATGAAGTGACCAAGATTTGTACGATTTGCAATACTCGTATCAATGGTATCCGCAATGAAAAACCGGTGTAAGCGGCGGCGATGGTGTAACGGGGGTGTGCGCTAACGGTTAGCGTAGCGGACTGTTGTAACCCAAGTTCGCGGGATCAAACCCGATCGAAGCCGTGGATTTTTAAGGGAGAAAAAATCCTTCGAACGCCTTCCTTCGGAGGGGAAGTAAAGCCGGCTCTCCCATGTTAGTATATTTACTTGCATGTAAAAGATCCTCAAGCCTAAATGACGCCTCTGAGCTAAATTCAAATCGCCTGTTTCTCGCTCAAGAAATACTCCTTTCTCCACTAGTTGGTGAAAGGAGCGTAGCGAAATTTGCGTGGTCAGACGGAAGAGCGGGCGTGATGGCCCGAGTCTCGCCACGTAAAATAAGGCAAATTCAATTCAATTAAAAAACCAGCACACTTTACACTATATATAGCGGAGAGTGCTGGTTTTCCATTTCTCATAGTTCAATCACTCCGAAAACTAAATTATGCGGAATGCCAATGAGCTTTTTATTTCCGCAGTCCGACCGAACAAAGCCGACCTACAAATAAATTAATTATTTAGACAATGTTGGAGAGACAGATATATTTGATACAGCGCAAGTTAACAGCCAAATAGTTTCGGTTATGACATAAATGATTTCTGCTCCTTAATTCTTCATAGTTAAGAACATTACATTAAAAATGCAAATAATGGTCTCAATTTTCAAAATGTAGGGGAAGAATCTTTAAAACTATTGAGACATATATTTTCCTCTTTTCTTTCACGCATTCAACCATGGGGTTTATCATGACGTCAATCATCCGCACAATGCTATTCAAAATATGTTGAACCATCGTGGGAGATATTCAGACCTTTCGAAGGCTGAATCAAAATTTTTAATGCCCCAACTATTTTAGAAGAAATACCTTGCGGACATTGTTGCTTCCACGTATACGATACCTCCAAAAGCCTTAAAAACAATATTTTCGGGTATGAGAGTACTGTTTTCAAAAGAAGTTAAATTTAAACACACCCACGCATGCAACGTTACTAGAATGAAAAATGTATTACTCCACAAAGAGTCTCACCAACTATTCCTACGGGCTTTGCAGCAAAGAAACTTTAAGAGATAAATCTTAACAAATACAATTCTTCTAAATCGTAACAGTTACGATTTGTTTAATTGAAAAATATGCAGTGAGTTGAACAAAGTTGCAATTTTTCTCTGAGTTCAACATGAAAGTACAGTTACTTCCGTTGTGATTGGAGAGTCGACATAACGATTCCGCACTTCAAGAAGCTTTTCCTTGCAAAGAGCCATCAAATTCTGAACATTATTTTCTTCACTTCCATTTGTATATTTTTTCGTAAAATTGCACTTTCGATGAACGTAGAAAACGCTTTCATCAAACCATTTCACTATTTAAACAGCATTTCAGTCAATCTGAAATGTATCATTGTGTGACGTCATGGATACTCACAGCGACCACAGACACAGAGCTTTCATATAACAAATATATTATAACAAGAAACAAAAAACAGTATATATACATTAATAATCTACTTACACCCTAGCTCTGATAGGACCGTACTATCCCTGGAGGCGGAGCGATCCAAACCCGATTGAAGATTTTTCTGATGGTGGCATTACCGCCACTCCTACTTTTGAAGCCGCGCACAAGCCTAGCTTCCGATTGACCGGATGTCACGCTCGGGGCAGACAAAGTCCCGTTCTGGCGCACCAACGGCTTGCGTTTGCCTCGATCGCAGGAGCGATGCTTATCGGATTGAGAATCGCAGTGAATCGTGGCACTCAACCACTCTTTCACCTCGGAGCACGCACACGAGCATCGCTCCCCCGTGACCGCAGTCACCGCAAGGACTAAAGTCCGCAGTCGTCGTCAACTAGTGACTCGACGCCTCGCGAGCCTGGCTTCGATATGCACCGTTCGGGCGCCAAGTTTTTGTGCACGACGCACGAGTTCTCCCACTGTCTCCGAACCCACGCCACTGCGCTTGTACACTCTGTTATATAGGCGAGGCCCACGTGACCTACTTACGTCACGCCACCCCCTCGCTTGTTATAAACAGTTGAAAAGGCCGGATGACTCCAAAAGCCTTTGGGTCTCCCGATTCGCCGTTCTTCTCTATTACGGAAACCCTCTTCCTGTGGCGAGCTAATTCCTCTACCAAGCGTCCCCAAATAGATGCCATGAGGCACGCTGGCTAATACGTTACAATTGCAACTAATAACAACCTTAGCATTCTTGAACGGTAATCAGGTATACTTATAAGATCCATTAGAAATGAATGTCCAGGACAAAGTATTATGTGTAGAGATCTCGGGAAATATTTGGAGAGACAAACACAAGATAGTCAGACATCTATTTATTCTCCAAATCGGCATAAGGTTGTTTTCTTATTCTGTGATCTCCGGGTGAAACCGCGTTAAGGGCTGAATTGCAAATCGAATCGCCATCCTGATGCACTACAGCCCTGAAGAAGGCCACGATATGATGGCTGAAACGTCGGCACCTCAGCCATCGAACCGGTGTTACCCGGACAGCTCAGATCATGACTCTGGCCGCGGAAACCTACGACATCAGGTCCTCATTTTGCTGAAGATGTTCCATGAATCGCCCAGGTCTTGTTGAAGTCCAGAAGATGTACCTAGTCGCGCGAAAATGGCCGCAGTCTTGTAGTAGTGCCATCTCTCTCTATCTCGCTCTCTCTCGCTCTTTCTCGCTCTATCTCGCTCTCTCTCGCTCTCTCTCGCTCACTCTCGCTTACTCTCGCGCTCTTGCTCTCTCTCGCTCTCTCTCCCGCTCTCGCTCTCTCACTCTCTCTCGCTCACTCTAGCTCTCATTCGCTCTCTCGCTATCTCTCGCTCTCTCTTGTTCTCTCTCTCTCTCTCTCTCTCTCTCTCTCTCTCTCTCTCTCTCTCTCTTCGTGGTCCAAATGCCAAGACTCCAAGTGCAGCGCGTCGCCGTCCTCTTCTCGGAGTCCGTGGGCTGGTTCTTGATCGTGTTTCTCGGCCCGGGGGGCCGAGTGCTTATCACGTGCACGTGCGGGAGGGCACGCGGAGGGGTACGTGGGCTCATTGAAGTGTGACGAGGCGCGGAGACGGGGTGCATTCAGTGCGGCCCTGTTACATTCGTTTGCCGCGCCGACCATTTCCGGCGTGCTGGTGGCGTGCGCTTTGACTTGCTCTGTGCTACAGACCACACACAGCATCTTTGATTAATGTAATGAGATACACAGTCGTAGTCGTTTTGTGGCTTCCATACAGCAGAAAACTGATGGTGATGGCTAAGCCATCAAAAGCTGCTATTTTAATAAACAATATTGTTGGTAATGACGACTCGTATAATTATTTCATTGTAAATGCCAACGATAACTCACCACAATACCAATATCTTAAGGATGTTTTGAAGTTATATGATCCAGACAACATCGTCTTAGCAATATTTGGAGTCAAAATTGATAGGACAAATTATAGTTGTTTAAAAATTATGCTGTCAAGGAGAGGAAAATATAGTTTATAATATTTTTCTTACTTAAATATACAAGAGACTAAAACTATCTGACCATTTTGGGATTGTTTTTGACTTCAGCACCAAAGAATACCTGTGATTTTCTTTCTGAAACATTAAAAATCTTACAATAGATTGTCCAATTTAATTAATGAATCTCTAGTGTTCTCAATATGTCACGTAAACAACAACACTGTCTCACTTTTGCCTGGGCTGGTGCCAATCGGTCGCGCCTCGCTACACGGTCCACAGCACTCCTTGATAACGCCGGCACCGAATTGCACATCATCTGGAAACTAATTGAAAGGCACTTTGAGCAAATTATATAACGACAGATAAATTATTGAAATGGAATGCACAGAAAACCTACTGCATAAGCCAATTATCCACCAGAAATTCCTTGTGAGGTGTCCGAAATTCGAGTCAATGATTTTTGCAGATCAAACCCTCTGCTAAGCCATGGACTGTCCAACCATACTGGAAACTGAAAATTGAGGCATGAACAGCAATTAATGAGATATTTTCCATCCTCAGACCAACATCATCAAGTCAGCTACCTTTGACTGAGCGCTTTCCCAGCAGACGCACATCGCACTCCATGACCGCCCAGAGCGCGCCTGAAATGGGAAGTCAATAACAGATGAGAGTAAAATACACGAGGACGGATATATGAATTCAATGAAACGCAATTGTAGTGTCGTGCCACGCTCAAACCGCCGGATGTTAAACAAAGTGTGAGTGATGACGCATTGGAACTTTCCGTGGACGTAGCGAGCCCAGAGCGACTTTGGGGAGGAGGCAATGGGAGCGGGGGTAGAGCCAAAAGGGCCTATTTAAGGCCAGGAGGCGGGCCTATATAAGACACTAGGGCGAGAGGCCGGCAATTCATTGTCGTGACTTGCGAGACGCGTAGATGGTCTCAAAGTAGAGCGGCTTCATACAGGGAACATCGGTGGTATGTTGCGGTGTGGTTGCCGTTCTTAAATTATCTCTCCTTGTTGTGGGACTATTTATTTAGTTTATTGTGAGCAGGGTAGTTGTGAAATTGAGACTACGGTCTAGATTGTTAATAAATCTACTGTTTTACAAACCACTCTCGTCTGTGTTCGATTACACCTGTATGACGCCACATAATCTTCTGCAAAACCGAATGGTTCGCCGCAAATTCCTCGTGAATTAACCAGAATTTGAATCAGCAACTTCCTCAGAGAAATTCAGCATCCTAAGCGTTACGATACATACTGTACAACCAAGGTAAATACCTGATATAACGTATTGACACTAATAACCGAACGAGTGGCACAATCATTCTCGATGCTGGATATTAATCATATTCTTGTCGAGTCTTGAACTTCCGCCGCTGAGCCACCATGCACAAACGCAGCTGCAGATACACTAACCTTTGCCTGGGCGCTTGCCAGCGACCGCAGATCGCACTGAGCGCCGCGGTCCCCCACGGCACGGCCGCCCCCAGCGCGCCCCGGGCGGGCGGGCAGTCAAAGGAGCGTCGCCCGCCCGAGGCTTCCGCCGCCGGGCTTTCCGCCCGACCTCACGCGGTCGCCAAGGAAACTCCTCCTCAAGCACCGCTAGCCGTGATCAAATAAATATGTAAATGGAGACGCATCGTTGTCAATTGGGAACGATCATGGGGGGAGGCTTTTCAACTTGTTTGAAGGATTTTCGAGTTAGCAGATGGAAGAATGAGAAGATGTTTCGCTGGAATGTAGGGTGGAATGGGGGATCCGGACTTCAAAAGAAATGTGGGAATGGTTCGTTGCATTTAACATGTTATGGTTTGGTTTAGACTTCTAGCGTAAGACTAGATGTAGTGCGTAAAGATTAGGTGGTGAATATTTCTATCATTTTGGGCACAATTTTCTGTGTACTTAGATTCGTACATCTTGAACTTGGAAAAGTTTTGTAGACAACGTCACAGTTGTATGCGTGAGAGGTTTAATTTTAAATTTAATTGGTGTAATGTACATTTGGGTAATTTTTTCAAGCCAAAATGATTCATTTTAAAATTCTACGGTTCTTAACTGCATCTAAGTGTATGACAAAATAACATTAAATTATTTAAATCATTGCAGAATGCTGCATTGTAAAACTTCATTTACTTATCTTTCACATGAAACAGTCCTCGTCAATGTAAATGTTTGATTAACTGACTGTATCCACTGTCATGTATCAAAACTACACCTCTACAGTCTATATTTCATCGCATCACAAAATACTACAGCAAAATCCTTCATATACACTCATACGAGAAGTGCTCTTCCAGTTGCACGTTTCCTGCCACTTCCTAGATTAGTTGGAGACAGTTTGATAAAATCAGAACAGTTTGCCAATTATCAACTTCTGAATTTGGGACATGCGGGCGCGAAGAGCGAATGTTTAGATGGACGTGTGCACAAAACAAAAAGGCAGAACAGCCTGCTGAGCGAAATCAACCACCTCTTCGACTCTAGCAAGGGCTCAGAAATTCACTTTCAAACTTGATTCTAACTAATCGCACAAAATCACTTCCGGCGCAAAAGCGACATGCTTGAAGCGGTCCGCAAATTGTTTGTCGGAGCAAAACCTGACACAATTGCCGCGCCGGTGTCGCCAATTCAATGCGCCCATTGTTTGCAACTTCGAGCGTCTCTAGCAGCCGACGAGTGCGTTGCTGGGTGTAGTCCGAGAGGCCGCAGCGGGGGTGCGCGCGGCCGGTGCAGAAGACGGCGAACGGTTACGGGTTTGGGGCAGATTCGCGCAAAGCCTCGTCAGCCCCGCGGTTATGTGGGGCCGCGGCCCACTTGACGCGCACGGTTGTCGCCTCCGCGCGAACCATCAACCCGACGTGCGCGGCGCGGAAGTCCACTGTGGTAACGGCTGCTTGCGTTCCAGAGTGCTGCGCGTGCGACCCCCGGAGCCTTCGTGAACCTATGTGCAGATGGGTGGCTGCTTTTGGCGCGATTTATGTCAAGTATTATAAGAGCTACGTAGATTGCCATAGGGGTCAGATATTTTCTGCGTGAAGTTACCAATGTGGTTATAATTGCAATTGATTACTGATAATGTACATTATATAATTATTATATTAGAATAATTTTCGTAATGAGCTATCTGGACCAGCCAGACTGATATGTGGATTGGGGGATACTCCAAGCCACCCCCTCTTGAACGTCCGCATGGACGTCCTGGGTAACATTGCTAGCCTCAACTGCCGCGTGACAAGCACTGGACCTTTCCCACTGTAATATCTGCACACAACTCGCCGCCACTGCTTCATTTGCGTTAAGTTAAATACGAATTTACGTTGAATGTGTGTCAGATTAACAGTTTCTGAGGAAATTATATTGTGCAATAATTTGGATCATATTATATTTATCAGCGCATGTTCTGTAATTATTATAGTAAGAATTTTATAAATTAATACCTAAATTCCAAAAGAGAGATGATGTGTAGATTTCTTTGCACCCATTTACCAATATTAATGCATTTGGTATACAAACATAATATGTACTGACGGACAGTACACAAACACATTTGTTATACTGACAGACAATATGTTTATGTTGTCATTATATCCTCTCAGTTTCAATTGGCTAGGGACTAGACGTTTGACTTACAGTTTCTGCAACCATTAGTTTTTCTCAAATTAGATGGGAGGAATTTGGTTTAAGAATTTATTTTTAACAGAAGAAAGTCCAGAGTATCTTGATTTTATTAATAGTCTCTCACATGTCTCTGATATACTGCTAGCTGAATTCATACAAGACCGTAAAGACATCTAACAATAATTTCCAAAAATGGAGATTTAATGCTATGCTTGAGTCTTATCCCACAGTAATATCGTAATACAGAAGTAAATTTGCATTAAAGTTTCAATTTAAAGATATATCTGCTTAGATAATTTTTGAACAAATATATTTTTATTTCAGTTTAATACAAAACTCGCTAAGAATTATCTTCTGTCGCATGGTTTCTAGTTTCTGGCCAAACCGAAGGGAGATTTAAATTAATTTCACTAGAAATTAACATTCCTTATGGTTAGAGTTGAAGATGAAAATTCATGTGACATGAAGCATATATAGTACACCAACAAAAAACAACTAAAATATGAGTTCGTGAACTTCCTATTTCAAACCAAAACGATTGAAACATTACATGCATATATCACATTGATTCAAGAATTTTCATTCAAGTCATAATTAGCACAGGTAAATCTGTAGTGCAATTGTATCAGTGTAGTTTTTTTTTCAATTTATCAGTATCACATCTAGGTAGCTGATGGGTGGGCATTTCTCAAATACAGTTGGACTTGGCCACCAGATGTCAGTAAAGTGATTCAGCAGTCCGCTTTCGGCATCGAAGGATTATTGCGAGCTCCCACTCAACGGAAGTTGTCTAATTTTTGTTCCTCCCCTTTCAAAGTCTGCAGGGAGAGGCTGAACGAACGGACCATCCGTCGGGGCCCGGCACTAATGGCAGGGGTATGCAAATTATTGAGGCACGAAACTCTGCATCAGAGCCCTGACTCCTCCTCCCCGCCCTCCCTCTCCTTCTGTGCTCTCGTTTCTTTTTGAACGTCGTCCCGCGAAAAGAAAGGC
>BOPP01000022.1:0-38861 GCA_017312745.1 Gryllus bimaculatus
TGTCCATTGCTTGATTAGTGATTGCGCACGTGTCACCGGTTAAGGTCATTAATCCCGTAAAGAGTAGTGCATGCTTTATCGCAGCAGGTGGTGGCGATCTTTTCCCGCTAGATGGCGAGATCCAGCGCCGTTCTACGTCGGCTTGCGGGGATATTCCCCAATTAGGTATCTCTCACCAGCGTGTCACTGCGCGCCCCAGCCGGAACAAGCTATAGGCTCCCGACTGATCTCCCAACATATGAGGTAGTGCAGTGCATGTGAGTGTGAGTGTATGTAAGGAGTGAAAAAAGGACAAGCAAGAGGAAGAAGGAAAGATCACGCGCGGCCCGTTTGTTACGACACTGCTCCAGCATTCGCTTGGTGTTGTCGGAAAACCGAGAAAAACTATCAATCAGAGCAGCCGACCGCTAGAGTTATTCTCCAGACAGCAGCTGAATTCGATCTAGCTACCAAGCTAGGGTCGTAAACCCTTCCACCATCTGGACTAGAACTAAGCCACCTACGCAGGTCCTGTCGTCCGCCTGTCAGTCCGTCTGTCTGTCGGTCCACCTATTCGTCTGTCCGCCCGTCAGTCCGTTCGTTTGCTCGTCCGTAGTGTGAAGAAAAAATATTCACTTTTTAGACTAAAACAAGTGGCCATATCACACGTTCCCTGACTCAGCAGTTAACTTCAGTGCAATAATTCGCAGTGCCGATAGATTACGATGAAGCTGAAATAGCAGATTATCTGAACAAAGCTATAAATATAATATATAACGTTTCAAGCGTAAAGTCGCTCTTCGACGATTAAATCTCAATGCATTGTGGTGTAGTGCAATCTTTCTTAAAACGGCCATCCTTTGGAAAAACTATTTAAAACACACTTTTTTAGTTACGTGTGGACGTTGAACTCAGACACGCCGGCAATTCATTTATAGTGAGATGCGCGAAAGATGTCAAGATACGGACACACGAAAATTACTGAAAATACGCACACTATCACATATAATCTTGCTGACTTGTAATCGAACCCCGGGGCCGTGTTAGAGAAAGCGAGCACTCTGACCAAGAGGCTAAACTGTTTATTTATTATTCTGATAAAATGTGGCTCCGGACGCTGTAAACCTGTTTTAAAAAATAGTTCATGTGTTGAAATATCTTTCTATGCCCAGCTTTGTTCAAATATCAGACATTGGACTTACCAATGAAATCTGCAGTAGTTTGATAATGTTATGTGTATATTCCCGTTCAAAAAGTTCCCAACACCCAATGGCCTTGTGTTACCTCCCAATACGGGATATGATGCTGGTCAATATCAAAAATATTCGAAATAAGCCGTAACAAATACTTGTAAGCTGCTTGATTCACAATAATTTGAATTTAAGTGACAGATTATACGATTTCTTGTTTTTTCTGTGTAGTATGCCACAAAGAATGCACATACCACTAATGCAGATCATTTCCCACAAAGTAAGTCCGAAAATTTCTGTTCGCAACACTCTTTGATAACTGCATTTGATTCTTCTCCCGGAATTTCGTTAAACACTTCCATACCCCTCCCAATTTTTTGAAAATATGTGAAACATTCTCAAAGTTACTTTTGTCACTTCTACGTTATGGAATTGACTCTATTAATTGTATTTGTATGCATCTAGCATTGCATGCCAAATCTAACATTAAGTGGCTTATGTTTTTGCTTTGTTTATCGTGAATAAGGTGGTTAGTAACTTTTAATAAACAAAGTTGTGGGTCACATATCACTTTGAAAATCCGGTTATTTGCCCCCCCCCCCCCAAAAAAAACACTTATGTTCAAGACGTAGGAAGTGATGGAGAAGTAAATAACGTTCATTCATTTCGTATGTATTATCTCCACCACAGTTGTGTATTTCTCCCGCTAAGTTCACTTACAATTCTTCAAAAGTTTACATAAAAAAAAAACCCAGCAGGTACTACTGATTTTGTACGGTTTTCGGCAGCCAAAATTTATGTTGAAAAATACAGTTAATTCAATCTAAATTCCAAATCAGTCTGAATGTGCGTATACTTGGAAATTCAATTGAATCCACTTTAGGAGTCAAACATCAGCGTTGCCAACTTCGTGAAAGAACAATTATGCGTATTTTTGCTAAAAATTGTTTGGGTTATGGTGTTGCCATACATAAATTGATTTAGGAAGCGTTGGTTTAATTCCTGTCATTATCACGAAGATCGCAGCGCCATAACATGAAAATACATGGAAATTATTTGGATTTTCAGGTCGGATCCGAAAATTAATTATCAGTTTCCCATCAGGTGAATGCGCCGAATAACACCTCATACGTCTCGATTGGTGCACGGGAAGAGGTCTTGCCGCCAGTATCGGAATCTCACACATCGGCACACTCAAGAGTTTTACTCGAATATTGTATACTGATATTACAATGAATGAATGCACTGCAGGTGCCCGAGGACACTAGTAACTGCAACTGAGATCACTATACTCCTACTTCTGAGCGAGAATATCCCCACTGAAATTAAAAGTAAGAGAATAGAAAAGTGTACAGTGAGAGGTGAGGTAACTGTTTAGTGTGGTAGAGGGGGACGGAACAGATCTTTTGGGAGATTGGATTTAATTCTTGTGGGAGCAACGTTGGTTTTACCGATGTTAAAGTGAGTGGTGCAATTGGCCGTTTGTAGGTAAGTAAAGAGTTTGGACGACAGGAAGGCAGTGTAATTTGTAATTGATTCATTGGCCAGTTCTCTATGAAGTAGTCTGTTTGTTGAGGTTGTCTATCAAACCAATGTGTTCTGGTAATTGTGCGTGGCACTTTATTCTGGAAGGCGTGCAAGGGATTCAGAACAGAAGAAGCGGCACCTCCCCAGATAGGGGCCGAGTAAGAGATTGAGGATCTTAGTATTAATTGATATAGAAGCTGAGAATTGTTTTTTAGAGATTATTTTCTATTAATAAACAGATAGAATTTGAGTAAGGCTCTGTTCATTTTATTTAGTCTATGAGTGAAGCTTCCATGTGAGACGAGTATCTAGGAGGAGGGAGAGGGGGGATGGAGGAGTATAGTGCGCTCAGTTGCAGTTACTCCTGTCTTCAGGCCTCTACAGTGAATCCATTCATTGTATTATATAAATATATACTAACACTTACCTGTAAAGTGGCAACCCTCTTGATCTGATCATATTAAAAAAAAGTTTGAAGTTAAACTGGTAGATAAGTTAGCACCTAATTTCGTTTATTCAATAGACCGCTTTACAGATGTCGCTGTGTCAGATAGACCCATTCCCACTGCCGCAGCCGATTTAAAGATAAAATTGTGTGGTGTTTTAAGCAAACAATTGTTTAAAAATGTCACCCAAAATTACACAAAAACTACTTGTATTTTTACGTGACTTTATTTTAAGACCTGCCTCTGAAAAATAGATTTTATCAAGGGCAAAATCTCCATCTTTAATGTTGTAGTTGTATGAAGACGTCGAAAAAAAACTGAACTTTCTCAATTTTCGATAATGTAGAGATGTCAACTAAAATGAGATCTTCCCTATTTTTAAGTGTTCTTTACGCTATCCGAAGACAAATTATAATAAAACATTTGGAGCAATGTTTGAAGTAAAAAATTGAAAATGCTGTAGAGGCTCCACGTAAAACAACCCCCAAAATCCAATTCGTTTCAAACTCGCAGGATCTCGAGTCGTTTAGGTTGATCGGAGAGTATGTGTTGGAAAAAATCGTGTGAATGGTTTAGGCGCTAGCGTGGACCACAGACGGACGGACAGGCAGGCAAGCAAGACATTTGACTGTCAATCGATTTTTCGGTATCACGGACCCACCCGAAACTTGTAATCTGACAACACAACGTGCTAGACTAGTAGTTTCCGTCACAAGCAGGCGATTCTCGCAGAAGTCGCCTTCGCTACGCTCGGGCGAGAGCGGGAATAACCTAGCGCTCGTGTTGCGTATACATTTTTTTAACACATCGTGAGCAAAACGCAATGTAGTCAAGAAAAGGAACATAAATTAAACATCAAATAATTAGAAATACCTTAGTTGTACAAAAGTAAATGGATTCCAATCAGTGTCGTAACACCTGTTTGTGAATAATAAACAAAGATGTTGTCAAGACGAAAGACAATTGCGAGTCATTACATATGTTTCGCACACGCTTCGCGATGTTTAGAACACTGAAAAGATAAGCTGTTTTGGACACGGAACAAACAAGCACGAGAAAACGCGCTTCGCAAACAGAAAAAAGCACGAGAAACCGCGTTTCGCGCACGGCGTGTCCGAACACTTTTTCGGTATCAGGGACTCCCATAACGTGTGTTTCCGTTAAAATTTCGTTAAATCATTTTTTGCAGTGTTGCATAACTTTCTTTACCATACGTATATGGAATAGTAAAAAAACAAGTTTTATGCACCTTTAACTCGAGATGCAATTGATACACTATGTCACATCAACTTTCACTGCAGTACTCACATGTTTCTCAAACCTTTTTTGTGCGGGACTCCATATCGTGGCTGAAAGTCCAGTATCTTACGAAATTAATGTCACAAGACTTAAAGAAAAAGAGGGAATAACACAAAGAATTTCTAAAAACAGTTAGTTTGTAGTTCTTCTCTGCAATACGTCATGAAGGCTTTTACTCATAAAGAAGCCTTCAATTATTATCTTTCTTTACTCACAAAGCAAATTTGCAGTTAACTTAATGTTAGAAATCTCAACAACCCACTTCTCTTCAAGAGTATTCAACCCTAGCTAACAAAGGCGCCCTGTTCCAATCATTATTACAGAGGCGTAGTCTGTGAGAAAACTGGTTAAAAAAATAACTCTTACATTAAAACACTCAATTTAATTGATTGGAAATGTATAATATGGAGTTACAAAGTACATTTTAAAGGATTTATAGATACACATAAATGACTTGATCCTCACAACAGACTCTTGCTTGGTGATGTCCACACATGGCAGAAGCGTCCGCAAATGTACATCACGGGACCTTCGTTTTGATCGCCATCATCCCATTATGATTGCTAAAATATGTTCAGAATCAAAGAACTAAAATTGCTACAAGACAGAATTTAGCATTTACTATTACTCCGCCCCGTATACGTACGTTATATCACGGAGTAATATACGTAGTACAATGGAAATGCAGGATATGAGAAAAATCGATTTCGAGATTTCACACGTGAAATACACTTTTTTGAAGTCACCTGTATTACTCTGAAAAGTGGGATCTTTACAAAAACGTCCGTCGTGTGTCCTCAAGCTGGCTGTTCCATAATTGAAGAAATCTCCTGTTCAATTTTCTGACGAGTCTGTAAACTTTGAGATTTTGGAAAAACATTCTTAACATTTGGGGGGACTTTACATGAAGCCATTGGAACATTTTTCAAAACTTCATCAAAATTGCTACAATTTTTTTTTTCTTTAATATCATGTAAGAACAGAGTAACACACAGCTTTATAAAAGTGGGCAATAGGTCCACTTTTTCACGCTAACTGATATTTTTGAATATTTCAAAAGTATGATTTTTTTGGAGTACCTTCCTACAACTTCAGGAATTAAAGGATAGAGGATGTTTTCCTTCAAATACAATTTGTTCTTAATAGTGATTCCTTTTCTTTAATGAATCATGTACTTTTTGAAATATTTTAGTAGTTTTTGCCAATATTCGGCGAGCAATATGTGTGCAAATTTTTAAAAAATACACAAAAATCATATTTTTTCAAAACGGCTCCAACATTTTTTCGCTTTAAACTTTGGTAGAATAGTAAATAAATTTAACTCTATAAGATGAACATAAACTACATTTCCCTTCATATTTTTGTTTTTTCAAAAAATTGGCATTTAAATGTAATTTTTTCTGTTCTCAGTCGTTAATATTTACATTAGCGGCATTTATTTACATTAAGTGTTTTTATGAGTGCATGTGCTTTAAATAATGTTGATTACACTTTCCCGAAAGCTCAGCGTGAAAATGAGTTCAAATTCCGCGAAGTTTTACGAACGCTCAAACACCCATATTCTCAAAAACGTCTCCATTTTTTTTCTTTTCAAATTTTCCATAAGATAGTGCTAGATTTCAAAATTTAAGATGATATAGGAATCAATTTTGCTGTTATTAATCTGTTTTTTCAAAAATTACACAAATTTAAAATTTTTGAAAGACTCTCCAAATGCCTCTAAAAATTCTTATTTTTACAGCGATTTAGAAGCACTATTGCCATTTTTGTGACTTGAAGAGCTTGAAAGTCATGTGAAACTTTTCTGAAACTCAATAGTTTTTTCCTGTGAAAAGAGTTGTATCAAGATTTCGAAATTTACAGTGGCGGGTAAAAATGTTTCTTACAAAAACGGCTCCTACAGAATTTTCAAAAAAAGTTTTTGCGCTTGTAGGACGTGGGTACTACTAGAACTTTAATATTATTAAAATAATATTGTCTGTTCTAATTTGGAAAGCCGAAAAATTAAGAAAAAGTATTTAAAAAAAAGTCCTTTGGGCGGGCGATGAGATGGCAGCTGGGCAAGAGTATGTGGGCAATTTCGAACAGCTAGCCGAGACAATTGGGAGATAGACAAACTAACTAGTGGAAAAATTTTGTCCATTTGTGTAGCACCACTAGTTACAGTTTCTTTTTTATTTTTTTTTTTTTTTTTTTCTTTTTTTTTTTTTTTTTTGGTTTTAATAAGCCAATAAAGCACCAATAAATCCACTGAGTAATTACAAAGGCTTAGTCGACACGTTGTTAAAATGGCTTATATCGTAAATGAGGCACAGCGCTCACCATACGATGTATTTCAATTGGCTAGTCACACAATGAAGGTTACAGAGTTCAAAAACGGTGAGTGAGGGGAAAGGAGTGAGGGAAAGCTTTCGTACTGAAGTTTTGCGGGGTCGTCTGACAGACGATGCCTTTGAACTCTAGGGTTAAAATTACTTCAGATTTGTTTGTCTGCACATAGCCTTCATATCTGACTAGACGTATTATTTGCCGCATATCTCTGAATTTCACTAGCACATTAACTAAAAAGATAATTCATAAATCACGTGACTAATGCAGGAGACCCGTGGCTCGGGATGACTCTGCTCCGTAGAGTTTATAGCAATTCGCAATCATTACAGGTGATGTGTCTCTAAGGGTCATTATTTTCCAATTCGCAAAAAGGTCTTCCAAAAATTTTGTGCTGACAATGCTTCTTTTCCGCACTCTTGGATCTAGTTTAAAAACAACTCGTGTTGCACCAGCCATTAAGGCCAGACCAAAGACCATACGTCCCAGTAGGAATGATGGATGATTGCAAAAGGAAAGGTAGTGCCAAATCATTCCTGTAATCTTCGATGATCCACACCACCTCACAGTAACGTTGGCAACTGGACAGCCCCCAATGAGTTGTAAGTTCGTTTCAAGCTCTGGGATGAGAGTCTCCCTGGTCCATGTTCATATCGTCGCTTGTAACAGCCAAACACTCACTTTCCGAATTTCCCCAATTCTTGTATTGTAACTCGCAAAAATATATTTCTTGCATGAACATAATAATCTTTGGGGCACAACATTTGTCGTTCCAATTTTTTTTTTAAAGTAACTTGAAGATAATCTGCTTCGACCCAAACATGAAACTCCCTATATTATCAACGCTGCAAAGAAAAGCAAAATTGTTTCAAGCTGATCTATTGATAAATATACCTTTTGTGCAACAATGTTCTCATCAGTGATGACTCAGCAAGACATCTGGGGGGAAAATTATAAAAATTAAATGAAAATAAAGTCAAATCTCATTTATGCATTCGTCCCCGTACCCACAAGGAAATTAAGTTAAAAATAGCGAGTAACCACGTTGTGACAAAAGTTATGGTAAACCATTAGTAAAATTGTCAACATAGGTGACTACATTCTTAAAGTTAGTCCTCGGAGGCAATTCATATTACGCAAAAGTTTCTATATATCCAAGCATTACCTTTGAATGATAAGAAGCAGAACTGTTTAACTATACTGGGCTGCTTTCCAAATGTCTGCCATGCGTAACTCCTTCAATTTGCCCGTTGTATATAAGATTCTTCGTTTCAAGAGAATTTCGTGTCCGATATATTGTTTTCAGCCAGTACCTGAGTACTTCTGAAGTCAAAGATATAATAATAAAATTAAGAATATTAATCTGTCTTCTGCAGTTCAAAAACATTAATATTAAGAAACTTCGTGAATTACGGTTTTGAATTAATAAATCAATTAAAACTGAATTATTCATTATCACAATCTATAATATAAAAATGAACCGCAAAATGTGTCGGTAAGCAGCTTTAAGCTCAGGCAAGCCTGGACCAATTTGGGGCATTCCTTTCTTTAAAATGTTCTTGAAGTTCAAGGATGGTTTTTTAACGTACGAGAAAAATTCGAAATAATTGGCCGAAAAAAACTAAAAACAGCCCTTTTTGTTTTCCTATAGCAACCGCTTTTTTCTAACTAATAACGTAGAGTCAAATTTGAGCCATTTATAGCTGTTGTACTAAAGACTCAATTGCTTGGTTAGTAGCACAAAGCATCATGTGTTGTAGGGGATGTTTCCTAACGTCAACAAGAGTCACTTTGCTAGGGTTGCCACGCCAAGCCACAGAAACACGAAACAGAGAGACGGCAGTCTTACCGTTTTGACCAGGAGAATTCGCGCAGTTTTGCACTTTAGCTTCATGTCATCCGGTTTTTCTATGAAACCATTTAGGTCCGTCTTTTTCGGTTTTTTTCAATTTCATTCACACTTTTCAAATTTACTTTTACAATATAAACACTAGATTTTTAAACTTAAACATTATAAAAGTTGTGGTTTCTATTTATCCCAGAACAACATACACACTACGTACTATACCACCAACATCCGGTTCTCAATTAGACCACAACGATCAACGAGCAGAAAATTAATGCGCTCTTGCGCATTCTCTACCGATAATCGCCATCACGTGTCCTCTCAATCTCTCTTCTACGATCAACAATCTCAGCAGAGACCAGCATCTAGCGACATGTGAGAATCCGCATCGGTCAGGGTCATACAACCAGTTCACAGAATAATCCGTGCCGCGGGAAATGCTCAGGCAACTACATCGATACTATCTTCTTCATTTTTGAACAAGATCGAATTTTTCGCGTATTCCGTATTCGGACATATGACGTCGTCATCCAAAAGGCTGAATATTTAAGAGATATAGCAATACTTTCTGAATATCCTTTTAAAAATGAATCGCAAAAATCGTGTTGGTAAGCAGCGCAATGAACTCAACAACCGAAGCACTCCCACAGCTGACAATTTGGGACCAAGTCGTCTTTTTTAAAGTGTTCGTTGAAGTTCAGAGAAATGGTTTTTTACGTCGAGAAAATATTCGATAATTGCCGGAAAAAAACTAAAACAGCCCCTTTTCGTTTCTCCTATAAAAAACGTTTTTCTAACTAATACGTTAGAGTCACTTGGAGCTTTATAGCTATTGTATAAAGCACTACATTGTTTGTTTAAACAATGTGGTATGTTCCTAACGTCAAAGAGTCAATTTTCATTTATTACCATTATAACAAGTTCAAATTCAATCACATATCCTTCAAAAAACAGTGTGCGTGTGCGCGTTGAGAGCACAGAATACATCGTTGGCCAGATTTAATGTTCGCGTTCCGAAACTTATTAACAAAATAATCTATAATATAGAAATGCCTCCTATTAGACGAATCAATTTAGCAATGATGAAACCTGGAGGTATTTACTTCTTAGATGCGCACCTGGTGGTACATCGGAAAAAAACTTTTTCTGATTTCATTAATATTAGCAACCGATTCGGCTCACAAAATTGAAATTGCACTTCACTCGCTCGTCGGAATCGCAGCAAACTTTGTCTTGAGGTGGTCGTAACAGCCCATTCAGCATTAAAAATTGCCATTAATATGCAAAAGCAATGACACTCCGACCTGCAACATGTCGAAGACTCTGGCAAATGGCAAAGGTCTTGCAGGCAATGTAAATTAATTGTTTTGGGATGAATGCACGATGGCAACATAAATCTTTAGAGGCTTTAGACAGAACCTTAAAATATCTACGGAGCAATCTAACCAATTTGGTGGTGCAATGGTTTCTTGAGTGGAGATTTTTTCGTCAAACATTGCCAGTGATTCACGATTCAACACCAGCTGATGAACTGCAATACATGTCTAAAGTCCTAAACATGTTCATAAAGTACCTTCATTTAAGCAAGAACAATGCGTATCGAGTGCAAAAATGACGCAATTGGAAAGATATTCTCTAAACAACTCATTGCTATTGGTAGTTATTTTTTTTTTTTTTTTATGGCAAAAATTTTTCTTATAGGACCTGTAACGTGGACAAATAACTTTTGGAGGAAAGTATAATGGCACCGCCCATAGACTCGAATCAAAAGATGAAACTTATTCAGCGTGTTTCCAGATGTTTTTCTTCTCAAATTAAACAGAAACCATGATTGGTTGAGCGAACGAGCGTATATTGGCTGCCAGAAAAACATAGATGTAAATGTAAATTAAATTAAAAATTCAAGGACAATTACAGGGCGAATGGAGGATATATAAATCAGTCTGATTTGCTACTAACCAAGAATGACGTAGTGAACTATCCACCAGGAATTTTTAAACTCGCTTGGATTTGCAGGATTGCCACCTTTCACAATCTTGCAATAAAGGTTTGGATCGGTAGTTATAATGTTGCGAACCTAGTCAAGCCCAACACGTCCTTTGGCACGGCACACGTTAACGATAAAAAATTACTAACAACGTGATAGAAGCAACTATACTGGGAATAGGAAAGTATAAAGGAGAAGACCGTTCTCATACGGCGCATCCCAAATGATTTCCGACTGAAGCGAGTTACTTACTTTAAATGCTTATATATATATATATATATATATAGTATATATATATTATATATATAATATACTATATAATTATATTTCTTATTCACAACGCCCTATCACCAGGGTGACGGGTTCTGTTCAGGAGAATTTTTTTGCCCAGACTATAAAATAATGTGGGGGAAAAAATTTCACATTACAAATCTTTTTGACAGGCGGAAGTCTGTCGGGTCCCGCTAGTTAAGATCATAAAAAAGAGAGAGAGAAAGAGAGAGAGAGAAAGAGAGAAGAAGGAGAGAGAGAAAGACAGAGAAGAGAGAAAGAGAGAGTAGAAAGAGAGAGAGAAAGAGAGAGAGAAAAAGGAGAGAAAAAGAGAGAGAAAGAGAGAGAGAAAGAGGAGAGAAAAGGAGAGAAAAAAGAGAGAAAAAGAGAGAGAAAAGAGAGAGAAAGAGAGAGAGAAAAAAGAAGAGGAAAAAGCAGAGAGAAAAAGAGAGAGAAAAGAGAGAGAAAAAGAGAGAGAAAAGAGAGAGAGAAAAAAGAGAGAGAAACAGAGAGAGAAAGAGAGAGCAAAGACAGAGAGAGAGAGAAAGAGAGAGGACAAGAGAGAGAAGACGGAGAAAAAGAATGGCAGTAGGGATAAACAGGTGTGCAGCCAGCAGTTAGAATAGACGAGGAGATGAGAGAAAGTCAGAGCGGACCGAGAGAAGAAGAGAGAACAGATAACGGGAAAGCGGTGAAGAAGAAGGGAGTAGGAAAGAAGAGAGAGACACCACTGTATCGGGCACTCTGAGCAAAAAAGTTCATATGAAAATGTGTCTCATTCCAAAAGGTTTTTGAGATAGAGCTGCTTGACTGCTTGACAAAACTCCGTCTGTAATACATATACTATTATATGCATTTCTGTATATACATATAATACATATTTACTCTAACGTTTTGTATTTACTACAGTGTTGTATAAAGAACTGTAAGTCACCTCTTACAGACTCTATGAAGCACAGTGATACGTATATGCAGGAAGCTGACTTCAAGTAACTGGTGTAAAAATGTAATAAAGTTATTTCAGAAGCACCTTTCTTTGCAACCTAAATGGGAAAACCTTTTTCTCCCATTTACGACCATAGTTTGCACCTCAAAATCATTTCCCTAGTAACTACAAAACAAATCCTAGCCCTGTTTATCACCAATGTCGCTATCGTAAGATATAAATATTGTTCATAGAGATCGAGTTAATTATCTAGAAAATACTCACTTTATAATAATAGGTCCTTTTGATTTCATTTTATTCACATCTTCCAGTGTTGACAATTTCTGTATATTTTCTTCTCGAAGAAAAATCTTTTCAGCAACCTGACCACACATTGGATCTTTTTCGTATAATTCACTGAGAAATCTCGATAAAGGAGTGACTGATAGTTTTGTAAATAATGGAGATATTTCGTTATATATAGCGTCGGCTACAATAGGTGTTAAGCCATTCAATTTAGCTAAGCTCCACACATTTGCATATTCCATTAGTTTGTTCCCCAATCTTCCACCATTTTGGACAAATACTAATCTCGCAAGGCAAGTAAAATTATCACTATCTTTCATTTTTACTTTGATATGAGTCCTCGCATTGTCATTTATCTTTGAGAAAGTTTCGTTATCTGCATTTCTATGAGCTAAAAACGTACTTAAGATTTCGCTATTTAATAAGAATAAGATACTGGCGATGAGTGCTACTAATAATCCCATGAAGTATTTCACTCGGTTTCTTAAATTGGTCATTCTACAAACGAAGCAATATCTGTAAATGGAAAACAAAAGATTATTTGTTTTTAGGAATTATTTGTGATGTCTTCAGAACTAATATCGTAAGAAAAGTTAGTGCAAGGTAAGGTGACCAATCGTCCTCCTTTTGTAGGTTCCGTCGTTCCTCGAAAAGTGTACATCTTTTCGATACTTTAAAACTAATATGATAATCTCTGAATTTAGAAATGCCTTGCCGAAATGTTACGCAACTTGTGATAGTACAGTTCGGAAAGATGCGATTAGTGTTGCTATATCGGCGGAACTCTCACCGTTTTCAGTATTTTCAGCTTCAGTACTTCAGATTTTGGGACAAGTTTGGGAACAAGCGAAAAATCAAGATTGAATGTTGATACTCCAGCACTCTCCGAAAAATTCAAGATGAAGGATATTTCTTGTTCCAAACTTTTCAATGTACTATTAGAAAATGATATATTGACAAACAATATTCAATAGAAAAATACTCGCTTAATTAAATAATTAAAAGGAATATAAGTATAATTAGTGTATTTTGGATTGAATAAAATGTTTAATTTATTTAGGTTGCACTTTTCCTTAACTTTTTTCGTCCTACTTTTTGTTGCGAAAAAAATGGTCACCTTATTAGACAATTTCATGTGTAAGGAAAGAAAGTGACTGTTAAGAGCATATACAAAAAGGTAAAAAATGTACTCTACCTGCAAAATGAAAAACTATAATATTTCCTGTTCCAGTTTGAAAATTTCCTTCCTGTCAACAATTGGCAAAAGTTGGAATTATTTCATTAGGCTGGGAATTTTGCATACTTGTATGATTTTTTCCTGAAACATAATGATATGCATAAACAACATAAGTTAATTTCTTTCTATTTGGAATCAATATTCATTTTATTGTGTATATTTCAGGATATTTGTGACGAGTGAGTGTAGTTTTACTTTAAGAGCGTATGTTGGTTTATTTGAATGTTTCATATTTTTTAAGTGAAATGCAAACAGCGAGATCGCTTTCGAGTTCCTATCTTTTGTGTTTAAATTGCGAGGTACATTTCATTTCACTGGCATTATCTAGTCATGTCTGCACGACCGATCTTTTCTGTGGAAAGAAGTTGCAGCAAATCTTGTGCCCTTTCTTCTTCTGACGAACGAGCTGTTTCATGACGGGTCGCACTCCCTCTGGCCAAGGATTCAGTTACGTGAATGCAACAGTAGATTCTCTACGTTATCTTACCTAAAATAATCGGTATAGTACGCCAGCGCAGAAGAAATTGACATTATATAAACAATATCATTTCGAAGGCATTTTGTTTTTACCTTAGCACACCCACATACACTGACAAAAAAGTGATCCACCCAGAAGGAGTGATCCAATATTATCCCATTTCAGTATACATGCATACCATTGATGTGTCAGTGAATGATTTGATTTTATATAGCTGCCTCTAAAGGCTCGTTTCTACGATGGAATATGTCACGGCATGTCGCGTCTTTCTCTGAATTGCCGCTAGATGTCGTATGTTCGCAAGCACAGCTTGATACGGTCGCGAGCATGCGACATGTAACGGGGCGATCGAGAAAGACGCAAAATGCCGTGACATAATCCGTGGTGAAGACGGGCATTGAGAGGTAGCTACATAAAAATCGCACTACATCTGTAATGTGTAGAACGCACACAGGGGTGCATTAATGGTGTCCTGTTGGTGCGCTGTTGTTATCAGCCAACTGCTGTGATTCAGACAGTGAAGAACGAAGTGCGACATGCTTTGCAACCACAGGAGGCGCCACACCCTACTGACCTGGTGCCCACTTTCAACCCGTAACTGCCAACTACACTGTCTCTTACATTCCATATTGTAATTACTCACATGATCTTTCAGCATATATGGTTTCATTCACTTCCAACCACTTCTTTTGAGCATCAAGTTTGTTTGTAGGTAGTATTTTGAGGCAAAAGCAATCTGGAGGAGGTCAAGACAATTCTACACTACGTGATCAAAAGTATCCGGACATGTGGCTGAAAATGACTTAGCAGTTCGTGGCGCCCTCCATCGGTAATTCAATAGTGTGTTGGCCCACCCTTAGCTTTGATGACACCTTCCACTCTCGCAGGCATACTTCAATCAGGTGCTGGAAGGGTTGGGGGAATGGCAGCCCATTCTTCACGGAGTGCTGCACTGAGGAGATGTATCCATGTAGGTCGATGAGGCCTGGCACGAAGTGGACGTTCCAAAACATCCCGAAGGTGTTCGATACGATTCAAGTAGGGACTCTGTGCAGGCCAGTCCATTACAGGGATGTTATTGTCGTGTAACCACTCCACCACAGGCCGTGCATTATGAACAGGGGGCCGATCGTTTTGTAGGTGCAACCGCCATCCCCGAATTGCTCTTCAACAGCGTGAAGCAAGGTGTTTAAAACATTAACGTAGGCCTGTGCCGTGATAGTGCCACGCAAAACCACAAAGGGTGCAAGCCCCCTCCATAAAAACACGACCACACTATGACACCATTTTGGACGAGTCCGGATACATTTGATCAAATAGTGTATAACTCTGTTATACAGTGAATGATTATTTGGAAATGATGCTAGTAAAATTACGCTGTTTATGCTTTCTGGCTACTATTTACGTAGTGGAAAACGAAAAGTACGAAAGTTGTTTAATTCTGCACTTAAAAACTGTGAATTTTCGGCATAAAACTCTTATTACAGGGCTCTGGTAACGAAAGAGTGTATAAATTAAGTTGCTAAATTAGGAATAAATCCTCTAAGATTCTTCCATGTTTTGTGGGACCTTGATGCCGAAAAATCGAATGGCGGCAAAACGTCTCTCTGTCCGTCCGTTTTTTTACATCTTCTCCAAAATCTAAAATCTGTTTCTTCCAAAAACCTCCAACTTTAATATTCCAGTTGTTTGAAGATGTAGAAAAAACTAAACTTTCTCAATTTTTGAAAATCTAGAGATGTCAACTAAAATGAGACCTGCAGTATTTTTAAGTGTCCTATTCGCTATATTGAAAACAAATTTTAATAAAAACTTTGAAACCATTTTACTTTCTCGCTCTTAGTAACGCTATTGTAATCGTGCGCCAGAAAAAGAGCAAATTTCCGACACAAAAATTCTTAACGTCAGGCCCTGGTAAGAAAAAGTGGACAAATCCAGTTGCTAAATTTAGGAAAAATATCCTCTAACACTTGCTGCAGCCAGAATCTTTGTTTTGAAATCAAAAACCACCGAAAAATAGATTGACGTTAACACCTCTGTCTGTCCGTCCGTCTGTGCACAGCGCTAGTGCTTACCCCGTTCAGCCGATTAACTCCAAAATTCATATACCTTAATAATTCTAGCTGATGACGCACCCCCAGGAATTTGAAATCAATATTTAATTTTTTGGGGGAGGGTGTACTTTACGTGAAGCCCCTGGGACATTTTCAAAAAAAATTTTGGATCCAAATTTTTTGATCAAATTTTGTTGTTGGATAGTGCAAAGGATATTGAAGAGAATGGCGCAGGTTTAATATTTGTCCCCGATTTTTCGAATATTGAAAAAAAAATTAACACTTTAAAATTGGAGATTGAGGTTTTGTCTCAGACATAGTCTGTCGTTAAAAATTTGCTCTTTAAAAAAGGTTATGTACAATTTTTTGAAAAAAAAACGAATTGTTTTTGTGTATTTTGCGATTGAAATTCGGAAAATATTTTTCTCACAAATCTCTCCAAAGGTTTTCTTTAAATTTTTGTCACTTATGTAATAATTGACGGTAAAAATATGATACCAGTCCATTTTCCGCCTTACCCGGTTTCTTGAAAATTAAAACTACAAAATCGAAAATTTTGAAGTTACTAAACTACACCATAGAAGAGATTTTGCTTCGAAGTTTGTGGCACAAATTAAGCTCTTCAAAAAATATCATGTACAAAGTTTTTGCAAAATCGAGTAGTTTTTTGCAATTGAAATTTAGAAAAACAATACTCAAAAACCGCTCCAAATTTTTCCTTTAAATATTCTCCATATATGTAATAAGGAACGGTAAGAAATATGGCGCTACTCTTTTTCGTGTATTACTCGTTTTTTTCAAAAATTGCAAAAAACTTTTCAAAACTACAAAATTGAAGCTAGAGATTTTTGCCTCAAAGTCTGTTGTACAAAATTAATTGTTCAAAAAAGGTCATGTAGAATTATTCTGAAAATACGAGAAGTTTTGCGTAATTTCTGCTTGAAATTAATGAAATATACGAGTATACAGGTTTCACAGCGACTACGCTAGTATTTAATTTAATTTTTATTATAATTTCCAAATGAAAATGCCAATATTAATTCTATTTTTCCTTTCTCACTTTTTTACTTTTTACTAAATGTGCATTCTCAATGTATGATGTGTTTACATTTATCGTGACGTGTGGTGAAGTGTAGTGCAATAGAGAAGTCAAGTGCAAGTGTAGTGAAGTGAAGTGAAGTGGAATGAAGTGCAGTGCATTTATTACTTAAAAATTCCGTGCAGGACAGTCATAAAGTTTATAGGTAATACTGTCATTGTTATTGTTATATTATTGTTATTATTGCCTTAAAATTCTTTAAAATTCTTAGTTGTAATAAGTAAATTGTAGTGTTCTGCCACCAGGTTCTATACCTACCTGCAGAAATAATAAATCTATCTATTTCGTCAATAAACAGTAAAAACTCTATGTGACGTATGGGGGAGTTCATCTGCGAACGTTTTCTTGAGTTCCAGAATCCCATCGCATCATTTTTACGATAAATAATCGAAAGATGAATAAAAGTTTTTTATGAAACAAACGAAAATAATAATAATGAAATTTAAAAAAGCGCGAGATTAGCAACATTTGAAAAACTAGATATTTTCGTTCCCGAGTCAGAGAGAGCTTATTTGCAACGGTAAACGAACTTCAAATTTGATTTTTCTGCATTGCTAACAAAATAGTAACTCACTCTTAGTTCTACTCCTATCACCTCAAAGAAAAGGAGGGTTCAACAAAACGTGTGTATAGTGAAGCTACATTTACGTTCAGAAGCAAAACAACGGGCCATTTCAGCCTTTGCTCAATGTATCAGGAAAACTGGACAAAATCCTGATCAAGATGGGGTCATTGTCCTGAAAGCTGAAGTACATTAATTGTTACAAGTATATTAGGTCTTTAAAAAAATATACAATACAAATGTAAAATAATTCATTATATATGCCTTTTTATTAAAATAAACATATTTTTTCTCTTTGATGATCAGTAAAGTCTTTAATTGTTTAGCAGTTATGCAGCAGAAAATATTTTACTATAATTTAAATATGTCTACTGGCTTTAATTGTTTAATGTCATCTGGCAATGAGTGGTAAAATGACGTCCATGTATTGAATGTGGATTTTTGGTAATGAGCTGTTGATACTGACACTTGATGAACGTGATTTCTACATGTGTTGTAATTATAAATATTAGTATTGCATGAAAATATGTTCCCACCGTTAAGTAAGTCAGTTTTGACAAATATTACAGATTCGAGCAAGCAAGAGCATGCAAATGATGATTTGAAATGCAAAATTGCATTTCTAAACTGTTTTTACTTCGTTAACTATTAATTTGTTATTACAAAACCAGTTTGAAACTTCTGAAATCGTACTATTTATCGTTTCTTTTTTGCAAAGAACATTAGTGTCGGCAAAGAGAACTATTCTTGCGAATTTAATAGATGAAGGCATATCGTTAGACAGGACCTAAGATCGCACCTTGCGGGACCCCATCTTCAATTGGTGAAAAATTGGAAATATATGTGAATAATGTCATTTCGTGCCAGTACGGTATTTCCACTCTTTGAGATCGACGTTCAAGGTACGAGGTTATCCAATGTAGAGCAATACCATGAATTCCATGTGAAGTTAATTTTGATAGGCAAATGTGATGGTAAATAACGTCAAATCTTACGAAAAAATTTAAAAATACTCGAATGGGTGCTTCATTGTGGTCAATTAATGAAGCAACATCTTTAAGAAAATTTAAAAAATGGCACTTTCCGTAGATTTTGATTTTTAAAACAGTGTCGTGAGTCTGAAAACGTTTCGTTTTTTTTCTTAGAAAAGTATCCATTGGCGTATGGAATAGCCTAATATTTTTCAGAAAACTGGCAAAAGAGAAATTGGCCGTTAATATTGAATTTCATTTTTGTTCCAATTTTTTAAAAAAATAATTAATTTTTGCTGTTTTGAAAATATGTGGAAATGTTCCTGTGCATAAAGAAACACTCAAAATGTGAGTTAACCGGTGTATAAAGGCAGGTGCACAAGTTTTTAATAAACAATCCGGAAATTCATCTAAACCAGAGGAATAGTTATCTTTTAGTTTCCTGACAATTCTCAGGATTTCGTTAGACGAAGTTTCGCGTGGGAAATATTTTGGGAAGCAAATGGTGTTATTTTTTGTGGTTTTAGTCACTTTGTGAGATCAGCCGCAATTCTAGAAAAAGTGTTGTTCGAAGATATTTGCAACTTTTTTCGTATTACTTCCTTCTCCTCCATTATCCTTTAAAAGTACATTCTCTACTAAGTATCAAAATGATATAATCGTATTTTTTACATTGCTTTAGTTTTGTAAGTCACGTTCAAAATATCCTGATTATTTTTCATTATTTTTGCCCTAACTATTACTTCCCTTAAAATTCCATTGTATTCTCGGAAGGAGACATGGGAACCGCTTGATACGTTATAACGTTTAGAAATAAAGAAAGCGTACGTTTTATTTTACACGATGTTCTAATTTCTTGTGTGATCCAAGTATTATCTTTCCGTGAAATGTTTAATTTTCTTTTTTTGAGAGGAAAGCATACGTTATAGTAAGATGAAAGCTTTGAGGTTTCATAGATTATATTTTTCACTTGTGTCTACAGCGATATAAAATGTGTCCCATGATTCCTTCAACAAATAGTCCGTAAATAATTGTATGTTAACTTTTGTGAATTCTCTGCACATGCATGTATTGTTTATTGTATCAGTGTTCTTGTTATTAGAAATAATTTGTGTATCGTGGTCACTACACCCTAGATAGTAGTTTTAATTTCATATCTAGTTGTGGTTTTGTTAATTATAATTTAGTCTATTACTTTTTGTGATTTAAATGAATTTCTTTTTAAGCAAATACGCAATTCTTAATAGAAATTTCTTAACAATGTCGCATTCATTGAATAGCACTCATGCGCCGGAAAACAGTGAATTTTCGACACAAAAACACTTATTGCTGAGCCCTGTTATGGAAAAAGTGGATAAATCCAGTTGCTAAATTTAGAAAAAATCCTCTGACACGTTGTGTAGCCAGAATTCATATTTTTGTGGGCCCTTTATACCGAAAAATAGATTGACGGTAAAACGTCTGTCTGTCCCCAACACTAGTGCATAAACCGTTCAGTCAATTTTCTCCAAAATTGATATTCCTTAATAATTCTAGCTGATGCCGCGGATCCAGGAATTTGAAACCGATATTTGAATTTTGAAGGGAACTTAACATGAAGCCCCTGAGATATTTCAAAATTTTCAAAAAATGGCTTTACATTTTTTTATTAACTTTTGTTGTTAAATGGTGCAAAGAACGGTTAAGAGAATGGTGCAAGTCTCATTTTCTTTTATACCCCCGATTTTTCGAAAACCTGAGAAAAATGTTAAAACTCCGAAACTGGAAATAGAGATTTTTGTCTCAAAGTCTGTTGAACAAAATTAGGACTTCAAAAATGGTAATGTTCAATTTTTTGAAAACAAAAACAAGTACGATTTTTACGGATTTTTAATAATTTATAACGGATACACGGATTTTTAATAATTTAAAAAAAGACATTTCAAAACTTCAAAATTGAAGATAAAAGATTTTTGCCTCAGACAAATTTTGTTGTATAAAATAAGCTCTTCAAGAAAGTTCATATACAGTTTTTTGAAAAAACGAGTAATTTTGCGTAATTTCTTCTCGAAATTAATGAAATGTATAAATGTTACACCAACTACGGACCACATTCCATTTATCGCAAAAATGGCGCTCTTAGGAAGAATTGATAAGAAAATATGTGTCCATTGTTAGAAGAGCCCATCGCTGTATGTGCGCTATGTTCCTCATCGCCTGGGATGTGTTGATATAACCATAAATGCGATATAATATTACATAACCGTTACTAAGAGGCGAGAAGGTATGTGATGTTTTAGCACCACTAGTTACTTTCCCATATACGTACGTATATACGGAGTATTATACGTAATATAGAGAAAGTTATGTATGCTGCGGAAAATAGATTTCGAGATTTCGACGAAAAAAAAAGTTTCGGGGTGCCCTGAAACCGAAAACGCTTTTTTTCATAACGTCCGTCTTTCTGTTTCATTCTAAATTTTCTAAAATTAAAATATTTTGGATTTTTTGGGGCGTCTTCCTACAACTACAAAATTGAAGATAGAGATTTTTCCTTCAAATAAAATTTGTTCTCCATAATGAGCTCTTTCATTAAAGGCATGTACATTTTTTTGAAAATATATGTAGTTTTCGCGCAATATTGCGAGAAATTTGTGAAATAAAAAAAAACACAAGACTTTATCAAAAACGGCTCCAAGTGTTTTCTTTAAACTTTCAGTAGGGATAGTATCTAACGTACTATATAATAAGGCATATTGCTCTATTCCTTTGTTTTTTTCAATATATTTTTTTGACTTCTCCCTCACGTCGTTTATATTTGTATTAGCAGACAATTTGTTCATACTATTATATTTATGAGTACATGCTATTTAAATAACATCAAAAAATCCTTCAAAAACTCAACTTTGTTATGTGAAAACTAGCTCACAAATAGTGCTAATTTTACTCTTAAAATTCATTTTGGTGTACTTTTTTGTTTTTCAAAAATTACTCAAATATAATTTTTTGAAATATCTCTCACACCATTAATATGCACATTTCTAGCAATTTGTAATCTATTCTATTTTTGGGTTCAAGTACTTCAAATTTTCTGTGAAAAGGAGCTTCAAATTTCGAATTTACAGTAGTGCTTAAGCCCCATTTTCTTAAAATCGGTTGCAAAATTTTCAAAGAAAATTGCAATTTATAACGAGGTTTTACTGTTCTTTAATATTCATAAAACAATATTTACGTTCTATTATTGGGAAACCGAAAAAGAAAGATTTTTTTTTTAATGTACTTTGAGCTGCGAAAGGTGGTAGCTGGCGAGAGTACTATGTGGCAAGTTCGTATAGCTAGCCGAGACCAAAGGAAATAGAAAACTAATGCGGGAAAGTCTGTGCCATTTTGTAGCACCACTAGTTCATTTTTCAATGAGTAAAAGACTCACGATAATTATAAACAAAATTCTAAGCAAAAAGGAGGTTTCTGTGCTGCAAGTTCGTTATCGTTGCTGGCGTTTATGGACATAAAAGTACCATTCCATACATCTATTACAATCAGTTTCGGAATAATAAATTATTTTCACGGACTCCTTATTAGGAGAACTTCAGATCGTTAAAAAAGAAAGCTATCTTTCCCAAATACGTACGAAGGCCGTGACTATCTTACACGCGTTACGAGCAATGTGATTCATGTTCTTTTGTATCCTTCGTTTCTTAGCAGAGTCACTTCAAGCTCTGTCAGATTTGACAATAATACTCAAAGAACAGGTAAATCACCTAGTTTGCTTCTAAACCGCACACTCCTACAGGTCCTTCCCCTCCTGCCGCATAAAACGTTCAATTTTTTTCGAGATGAACTGTGACGACTAGTGATGTCCAGTATGCTAACTATAAGAACCTGAATTCGAATTCCGGCGCGGAAAAGAACATTTTGCTGATTGGAAACACTTTTGCTGGTTCATGTAGCATTATAATATTGCATTGCATTTTCAAGAAATGCGAGAAAGTATGTGCTGCTGCTGTAGCACAACATAAAATGTTTGCGTTCCTTCAAATAATATGAAATTTTCATTTTGCCTTTGGCGCAAAATAACCTAACGCCAGTTCTACCTATATGTTTCTGATGTAAAGAATGCTCTGCATTTAGTCGAGGTCTGTCCTACTTTTGATCTGGTGAAGCGCCTGTGTTCCCTATTCAACAGAATCATCCACCGTGACATTGTATCAATAATGATTTTAATGAACTAATTAAATTAACATGCTAAAATGTGGCATTAATAATAACTAAACTAGATTATGGGACAGTGGAAGAACTAAAACAACTTGATTTTCCTCTATTTCAAATGTCCTTTATTGATGTAAGTAAATCGTGTAAGTTGGCGGTACGTATACTGTCAGTCCTACCAACACTTTTACAAAGCGAGTTCGATCTCAGTAAGTATTAAAATGAGCGAGTTCATTACGTATTAATATTTATTCGCTATTTATGTATAGCGTTTCTTGTAACCCAGAAATAAAACATTAGAATGTCCATTGCAAACTTTGAGCAACTTCATTAAAGAATGGATAATATTTTGAAATGATGAAATCCTGTTGCTCTCCTATAGCTTCAATTAGAAATACTAAGTTTCATAACAGGTGCGCAAAGCGCCTCGTTGCGAATACTTATTTTATAACACGCCTCGCCGTGAGCGAAAGATGTTTCGCATACATTGATGCGAATAAATAAAATGTTAGAAATGAAAGAATTAGCAGTTTTGCACTCCGAAATCCCGCAAAGATAATATTTGAACGTTTTCTAAGTGTTCCCCTTGAGGATACTTCGAGAAAAGCACTTTTATAGGCAAATTTTCTTACTTTCGTCACGTCTCTGATATGAATAACAATTAAGTAATCACTCTTTTAAAATGTGCCTGCAGAAGAAAATATAGTCTAAATTGTACCTTGTAATAGCTGCAGCAATTTCAGTAGTTCTCACGTAGAACTTCACGCGGCACTCGCCGACCTGTTTCTGAATATCGCTAAAGGGAAACAAGAGTGAGGCACAACAAAGGTATCAGCTGTAAAAGTTATCGCGGAATAGTAATGTAAAGGAACGTAAACCTGATAATTGAAATTTATTAATATTTAACTTAACTATTTCACCCCACATTTGGGCGAGTCAAAATCTGTTCGTGTTAATGGAAGTTGATATAAACGAATAACAATTTGCTATGGTGACCACCAAGTCAACTATGTCTGATTTTCCCGAGCATGCATGAACTTATCAAGTTTATGCTCCCACAAAACAAATTTATATTTTTGGTGTGGATTCGTGAAGTCGCCCCTATACAAGATAGCGAAATATTATTTGTGTATATATATATATATATATATATATATATATATATATATATATATATATATATATATGTGTGGAAACCTGGCTCTCTTTTATTCTTTCTCCTGTCATTGGGTTTTTGTTACCGACTGAAAATATACACAGATTTTCAACAATGTCGCCAATATAATTAACAATTATTTATTATCAATTATATTTTACGAAACGTTATTTCGCGAATTCAGTTCTTCGCCGTACATACAACTGCTTCCTATTACACAAACATAACGACACATAAATTTATCCTTTTCATAAACAAAACACAACGTATCTCGGCAAAACAAATCCAAATAACATCCACTCATTCATATTACATACGTATTTAACTTACGGTTTATTCACACGAGTGGATTCCCTTTAATAATTGAATTTATTCTAATGGCCATTTACTAAAATTATGCTTAAATTAATTACAAGTCTTGGCCTTGTAGCAAAATCGTTTTGGCAAAATTGCATCACATTCCTGGTTGCAGCTTCTCTGAACTCCGAAATGGCGCCGTCCCCGACCGGCGCAAATCCCCAGCGTCCACTCGTTCCTGTTATTACTCGCGCAACTTTTCTTGAACGATGACTTTGCTTCCCCCTCTCTGGTCCAGTAAACAGATGACTGTGAAAGCTCGCAGCGAGCACTGATGACATTCCAAACACATCTTCACTGGCGCAAAATTGAAACAATTTTCTTTTGAAAACGAGAACCTCTATCCGTTATTTTCTCCAAAAAACTAAAGAACTTACCGAAGCAGGTAACGATCTATCACAGGAGATACCTGTAACTCCTTAAAAAGTTAGAACGCAAATTATTGAGAACGTTGCGAAGGCATGACTGATCTCCAGAGATTGGCATTGCTTCATAAAATCTAGAGGCCGATTTCGTAATTAATACCCTCACACTACCCGCATTTCTTCAATCCATCGTTCAAGAAAAGTTGAGCGAGTAATACCATATTCTCCTTTTTTTAATTTCCAATTGAAACGCTCTCGTATTAGAAACACAAATACTAAAAACGTTACGCCTGCGAAATCAATAACTTTCAAAACAAATTATACATGAAAATGAACATTAATCTCCGCCACGATGTTTTCAGCTCAAGATCACAAACCTGTCTACATGCATTTTTGCCTTGTTCTTTTTCACCGCGCAGTTTGAAACAAACGACAGCTCTTCTCTTTGTCAAGACTCGCTGTACTTTTCTACATTCCAATTTACAAATGTCTTTCAATTTCTGTAATTATTCATTGCAATAATTATCTATTTTAAATCCAAATAATAAATTTAATTACCTTCCCTTTTCCAAATTCCTAATATTGTTATATCTAAATGTTTATGTCATCGCTCATCATTTGTAAAACATTCAATTGTCTTTGCCTAATACGAACATTCATTTCATAATTTTTTTTCGTTATTCTCAAATAACCTAGAGTTCGAGTGACTTTATTTTTTCTAAATATTCTTTATTTATTTATTTCTTCACTTCTCACGGTCTGCTAACAGGACAGTTTCTTGGATATTTAGAAGGAAATAACTTTTCACATCCAACCTTCTACCTTCGACTGTTTTTCTCTTTATTAAATAAGTCAATTTTATTTATTTTGTGCAGTATTTATATTCATTGGGAATGGACCGTTACAGTAAGGAGAAGTTGACAGTTTATTATTAAATGCTTATTCACCAAGTCACTTGCTTTCATAAATCAAAAGATCAGCCTTCAGAAATCACAAATTCACTAAATCACATGTTCTGAATTAATAACTAAAACAAAGAAGTATAACTTTGGCATTAGATTTGGCGATTTTGTTCCAAAATATTGTGTATCCATAACTTTTTTATGTTAAATTTGGCATCCCATTTCCTTGTTTTATTATCTGTGTTTTTTATTAATATTAATATTAGTAGTAGTATTTATTATTATATTTTTATTATTATTAAACAAATAGCTTAATTGATTTTACATCGTTCAGCAATTTCAGATTTTTGTTGAAGATCGTACATAATACAAAGTTAACAGAAGTTTAGATAAGATAATAGAACAGATTAGTATAAATGGGTAAACTCAATTGAGCACTATCTGATTTTACACTATTAGCAGGTCAAGATACAGCTGTAAAATTGAGGGGTCTAGTTTCAATACGCGACTTTCCCACCTTTGGTGAAAAATGAGATATTGGTTTCAATAGGGGTCCGTTGCAGTTAAGTTTCGTTCTATAAAATGATTTGTAACAAAACGCGTTTTCCCTGGCGAAAATCCATTTGTAGTAGTCTGTAAAGCAGCTGTTCTACGAGTTTTTTCACTTGCTGCGCTGCACCTATCCATACTGTACAGTAATCCACTTCTCTTGTACACTTAGTTTGAAACCTTTTACACTCAAAGAACACATCGTGAACACTTCCACACCCTGCGCACATCCGCTTCTCCTCTGTTGAGGCACTTGCCTCACACAATATACATTTCAACGTCGCACACACATTTCATTATACATTCGTACATTTAAGGGCTGTTAAAATCTCCTGCAGATTGCACACGTTGTTTACAGTTTGGCGTTCGCGCCCTTTTAGGACATTGCAGTAATATGAAATTGAAACAAAAGATTTAGGATACAGCAATCACGATGCACAAATTCTTACCATTATTAGAAATGCGAACACTGACACAATAAATAATACACGTATGAGTAGATTATTTACTAAAAGTCAAATAAAATTATTCATCAGTTACTTACTACAAGAGTCATGGGACGCGGTTTACAGCACTGTTGATACTAACGGTAACGGTAAATACAATTATTTTTTTCAACACTTTCATTTCATTTTACCTCTTGCTTTCCTCTTCAAAAGAGAAAATTAAATATTTCACGGAAAAGCAATTCTTGGATAACACAAATGGACTAGGGCATTATGTAAAAACAAACGAATATTTGCTTTCATTTCTAAGCATCATAACGTATCTCAAGGTTTCCTCCTCTACTTTAAAAAATACAAATCATTGTTAAGAAAAGTCATACGGCAGGCTAAAATCATGAAACATGATCAGGATATTTTGAACTCAAATAATAAAACAAAATCAATGTGGAATATAGTAAAACGACCAATTCGAGCAAATCAACTAACAACCTTGTAGAGAATGTTTTAAAAGATAACGATAGACATGTGAACGATTCGGCAACAGTGGCTAGCCTCTTTAACCAATACTTTTCGAGGATTGCTGCCGATCTTAGTAAGGGTCTTAAGCCACAAAATTCAGCATCAGACGTTTCCCCAAAAATTTCAGGCACGATGTTTGTTTCCGAAACTGCTTCCTATGGGATTCTCAAAATAATCGGTAGACTAAAAATTAAATATTCGGCCTGTTTAGATGAATTTCTGGATTGTTTGTTACAGATTTGCGAGCCCGCCATTACACACCCGTTAACTCACATATTTAATGTATCCTTATGCACAGGAATTTTTCCAGATATTTTTAAAACAGCTATGATTAAACCGCTTTTCAAAAAAGGCAACAGAAATGTAATTCAAAATTATCGGCCAATTTCTCTTTTGTCGGTTTTTCAAAAATATTAGAGAGACTATACGAATGGAAACATTTCTTAAAAAACACGACGGGTTTTCAGATTGCCAACATGGGTTTCGAAAATCAAAATCTACAGAAAGAGCCATATTTTCTTTTCTTGCATCTGGAGTTCCGCAAGGATCGGTTTTAGGCCCTATTCTCTTCCTACTATACGTAAACGATATGCCCTCGACGATTAGTAAGTTCTCTTTGCGGACGATACGAATATTCTTTGCAATAAAGTAACCGTAAATAGTACAATATCAGATATTTCAAATTGATTTCATAATAACAAATTAATAGTAGAAATAAATTTAAAAAAACTGTTTCAATGCAGTTCTCCATTTCACATAAAACAGCTCGACACTTCACTGAAAATGAACGGCGTGCCACTGATGTTAAGGTAACAAAATGTTTAGGTCTTTCAATTCAGTCAAAACTTAAATGGAGCGCCCATTTAAATGAATTGAACACTCAATTAAGTTCTTTATGCTATGCTTTCAGAATTCTTTCAAATTCAGTCAGCCTCCACACTGCTCGTTGTGTATATTTCGTGAATGTTCATTCCCGCCTGAGATACGGCATAATGTTCTGGGGAAATACATCTTACAGCTCCCGGAATTTTAGATTACAAAAACGAATTGTAGCAATAAACAAATTACATAAATGAATAAGCAAATCCCATCCACGTGATTCTTGTAATCCTCTCTTTATTACAACACTTGACGTAGTAATCACATTCATAAGGTAACAGTATCAACAGCTCACTAAAAAAAATTCACATATAATACTTGTACATTATTTTACACCACCTTGCCAGATTACATTAAACGATTAAATTCGATACAAAAAATTCAGTCCCGAGTAAAATCTTTTCTGCTGCACAACTGTTTCTGTACAAATAGAGACTACACTGAGCATCCAAAAGGAATGTAATATTAATTTTTAAAATGACATTTAATATATTATATATCATTTTGATTGTATAATTGTAAAGAACCTGTAACAAGTATTGTACTTCAGCTTCTGGATCAATGACCCCCATCTCGATCAGGTTTTCGTCGTTTCCCCGATCCTCGAGAAAATCCTGGGATGGCCCCTTGTTTTGCTTCTGGACATAAATGTAACTTCAAATTAACTTGTCCCCATAGCACTTCATACACAGCATTTAACTGTTTTTAACGTAGACAGATAAATAGATAGATAGATAAATAGACCAACAAACAGACGCACAGAAAGAGAGAAAGAAAAGAAAGAAATAATTATTTTTATATCTATTATTTATATTACCTGATATCCCAATTCTCTGTATATCTAAATTTTAACACTAATATTTCCAGTTCCAGCAGAAATATATTTATCATTATTTTATTAGTGATGGGAGGAGAATTTACCTTTATTTATCAATTCAATGAGGATGAACATGTGCTTCATTAATGTGTGTTACTAACATTCTACAATGTGCATGTTTCTCCGCTGGTCTAAGATGAAGATCATGCTAGATGAAAAGTGTTTCTGAGTTACTGCCAAGATCTACCAGTAATATTTGCCCCTCAGCTGCAGTTTCAGTTGGTTGATCGCTTCATAAAAGGTTCCCTGTGGATTAGATGACAAAAAGTTCCCTAAAACATATTACACACGAGTAGTTACACTCTACATATAAGAAAAATAAAATTTTTGAGTTTTCTTAGACCCAGGCTAACTACCCACACCCCTCTACAGAAAAAAATTTGGTTGTTTTTTTGTTTGTTTGTTTTATCATCAATTTTAAATTATTTTTTCTGAGTGAAAAAATTGAAAAATAAGAAAATAATTTCTACTATCAGAAAAACCTGTTTTTTAATAATATGGGTGCCCAATTCAAACACTCAAAAAAAAAAAATTGAAAGGAAAATAACACAAAATATTTTTTTACTTTCTCATAGAACCTTGGAACAGGCTAAAAATATCCCAAAAGTTCCTCTCAAAACAATTGTGAACTTTTTTCAGTGTTTCTTCAACTGCTGGGCTACAGTTATAAAATAAAAAACATTTTTATCATTTTCCCCAAGCTAAGATAAGTATTTTCTGTTTAAGAGAGAACATTCAAGTGTGCTAGTACAACTATATTTACTGTTGTTTTTCTTGCTGATTTTAGGAGCTTTACTAGCCTGTACGTTTCTGGGTGAGTGCTTGTGAGGAGGCAAGGTAGGGGACTCAGAGATCTGATGAAGAGTTGGGAAGGGAACAGTGTCAACAAGCAAATTGTACTTATTGGAGATAGAAACAGGTCTGAGAGTAGGGAGAGTGAGTGCATTGCCTAGTGGATAGCCAGGAGTTTTTACATGTTTAGATGTTCTAACTCTAGAAATTGTATTCAAGCCATCTGTGTTATCACCAACTTCTTCCAGATTTGTGTTTCAATCACAAATCTGTTGAAGTTAAGCATAAAGTTGAGAAACAGCAGTGCAGAAATTCATGTTGTACGTGCAAAAATTTGTAAGAATTGAATACCTATGGGACTTAAGTAGACGTTTTCAGTTTAAAAAGATTGTTCACTTCATGCATCTCACTTCCTTATGGAACATCAAGGAAATACATGTCATATATGGTAGATATATATAGCACTGATTTTGTGTTCCTTCTATTGTCACCACTGCTTTTGGGTAAATGACCAGTTAGAAAATGACCCTCAATCTAAGGCTGCTAAATACCATTCAAACCTTGGATTTCAAAACTGAAAACATATTTTCCAAAGGCAAAAGGCAAAAAACTGGGGTACTATACTCTGTCTTTTAAAACTAATGAAGTTCTGTTTCTCTCCCACCAACTATGGGATGATCATTAGGGGGTGGATTTCAAAGACCTAAAACATTGCCAAAAATGATCAATAAAATGTTTTAAAAAAGCAAAGAAAAATAATGTAGAAAATTGTGATCAAAACCAGTTTGAATGTACACCTCAAGCTATTAGATATGTTACTAATGTAATCGAGACTTCTTCTATTCATTCAAATAAAAAATCACCTTTCAAACTTTTAGTTTGGACTTTTCTTTACCAGAAAATCTCTCAGTAGTTATCCCCAAATCAGTTGAACTGTCAATTGCGCAAAATGCATCACATGTACCTTAGATTACATACTCACAATGACTGACATTACAACTTCTGAGCAAATAAATGAAATAGGCTACCAGGTATAGGTACTCAGGAATACTGTGGAGAACATTTGTTGTTTGTCGTAAATATTACTTGAAACAAGAAGCATTAAAATGATATTACAATCAATCAGCAAAAAATACAATAAAAATGATGGAAAAAATAACAAATATCTTATGAGTCATCTATGAAAGATGCAAAAAATGACACATAAAAATGGGTCATTTCATTTTTCCTAACAAAATGAATTTCTATATTAAACAGCATTTTTCTGAAGTAAAAAAGAAAAAAAATGACATTCCATGAAAATTCGCCCCTTAATGATTATCATTGCGCTTTTCAGGGGCCCTTTACAATCCATAACATTGCTCTGCCTTGAAGTCTATCTTTCACACTTGGTGTGCTCTCAGCACCAAAATATTCAAATTAATGATTTTACCGAATGGTACAGACTTTCTCTCACTAGATAGTTTTCTAATCGTTGCCAAAATGATACTTTCACATTTACTGAATTTTTCAGTTTCCTAAAGGTAAAATTGAGATATGTTTAAGAATATAAAAGTAAAACACTGTTGTATACACAAATTTTCATTGAAAAAATTGGAGCCGTTCTTGAGAAACAGTCATCTGTCGTGCTTTTGAAAATGCCCAATTTTGGGCTCCTTTTTAGGGAAAAGTTTTGACTTTTTGAGAAACTTTGCAAGATATCTTTGTAAGCAATGGTATTCAAAAATGAAATAACGTATACAAATCACGTCATGAAAATATTAATTTACATTATAGACATTTATAGACATTTCAAAAAATTACCAGTGCATAGTTTTTCATAAATAAAAAGAATCATTCAGAAGATTCAAGAAAAATTTGAAGCCATTTTTGAGAAAATTTTGATTAAACATTACTGAATATGTGTTATTTTAAGCACATGTTCACTGAAAACCTTTGAGTTATCAATAAACTTCACAACAAATCATTTGAAGTACTATACTCACAAATTTAATAATGTGTACTTATATTAATCAATTGTTCTCACTTGATAACGTGATACATATTACATGAAAACTCATGTTACCGTATTTCATTGACAATATTATTAAAAAATATTGTATTTTTTATATGAAATAAGAAAGAAAGAAATAAAGAATACACCAGTGTAAAATTAATTAGTTTTATTTAAAACGCAGTGTTTACGGATAAGCAGTACATCAGTTCTCAACATATACAAATATCAACAAAGTTTTTGTTCCATAACCCAGCACCTGAATAGTAAATATTTAATGGCGGGTGGCCTTTTCCTTGATGTCCTGCTGTCACATGAAAAATTGTTGTAAGCAGTGACGTACTGGGTATATGAATTCAGTCAGTACGCGACTGTGGTAGCCCGTATAATATACTCAGAAAAGTTAATTATGCTACGTGTTCAAAATTCTTTCTTTAGTCAGCAAATTATATCCGCTATTAATAGAAAATCATCTCTTAAAATTAGAGAATTCTCTAATATATATATATATATATATATATATATATATATATATATATATATATATATATATATTTATATCAAGACCCTTGATCACATACGCAACTCCTGTCCTGGGAGGTGCTCTACTTCTGTTGTGAAACCCTTGCAAACCTTCCAAAATAAAGTTCTATACACATATTCACCATTTCCCCTTGGAATATAGACAACAGCATTCTTTCAAATTTAGTTAGACTTCTCACTGCTCGTTGTGTATATTTCGCGAAAGTACATTTCGGCTTGAGATATGGCATAATATTCCAGAATAATACATTTTTATAGTTCCCAGAATTTTAGACTACGAAAAAGAATTGTACAAATAATGGGTAAATCTTACTCACGTGATTCTTGTAAGCCTCTTTTTATTAATCTAGGAATTTTCTCTTGATTTACGAATCAGTTGGTTTTGTCAAAAATGACTTGCTCAGGGGTGGCAATATATTTTCAGAAGTCTATAACTATTACGCTCGACGTAGAAATCATATGCATCATGTGACAGAATCCACAGTCCACTACAAAGAATTCACACACAATTAATGTACATTATTTGTCACCCATTTGGCAGATGACATTTAACAATTAAAACCTATGTGATGAAATTTTCATCATATACGTTTTAACTGTAATTTCATTAATTTTTGAACTGCATTTAATGAATGTCAAAAACCGTGTATGCTATGTAATCTAAATCCCTTGAAAAACGTAACTTTGAGGAACAAGGATAATAAGACTATAAAAATCTGTCAAGAACATTCTATTGACAACCACTGACTTCCAAATCTCACCACCGTACTGGCTTGCAGAACTGGTGGTGACAGCAAAGTCGGCAATCACTGCTAAATATTGAACATTCTTACGTTTTATATCATCTGAAACAAATACTCACGGAAATTCTCTGGTAAAGCGCTATAAATCTTTGCTTGGTCTGAAAACTTTTTTTTCACTTAATTTCAGGTCGTTGTGCACTCAAATGTACTGCGCATGAAACTGAGTTCGTCGCCGCACTATATCTTCTAACTACAACTGAAGATAACCGATAAGGTAAATCCCAGGTTTTATTGAAAACCGCTGCTGATACTGCTTTTCTGAACTTCGATTGCATCCTGTCCCTAGAACAAATAAGGAAATATTAAAAAGTAAAGTATATCAAAAACACCCTTGTGAAGAATATTTTCAAGCACTAGAGTAAATCTTTTCGCGCAGAATTCAACCTATATTTAGTGGTGATAGTAAGATTTTCTACATTGGAGGAGGCGTTTTACGCCATTGACAGGTTCATACAAACCGTGTTACATTTAGCGGCTCATATGACATTCACATAAATAATAGAACTCTCACAATACTCGGATAATTATTTAACTTTATATAATCATTAGGAGTGCATTATAAAAAATGTCATTTTTACTTTCCCGTATTCGTACGTATATGCGGAGTAATATACGTAGTGTAGTGAAAGTTAAATAATGCTGCGGAAAATCGATTATGAGATTTCAACGAAAATATAGGTTTTTCAGTCCCCTGATTTGGAACAAAATGTATTATTTAAAAATTAATTTAAATTCCGCCTGTCTGTTCGTCCGTCCCTCCGGTGTCTGTGAAAACTACTTGCGCCTAAACCATGCACAAGATTTTTCCAAATTGAAAAAACCCTTTCCATCTGACTCGAGTCGAAACTTTGAATTTTTGAAAAACATTCTTCAAAATTTGGGTGTACTTTACATGAAGCCTTGTGTGTGCTTTAAATAATATCACTTTATTTATTTAAAAACTAAACACTTTCTGTAAAAAAATAGCTCAAAATTCTCACTTTTAGAAACGCTCAAATGCTATTTTCTAAAAAAAGCTTCAACTTTTTTTTCAAACATTGCGAATGGATAGTGCTTATTGCACTCTTTAAAAGGACATAAGTTCATTTCGGGGTATTTTTTGTTTTTTAATAAATTACACAAATGTAAATGTTTTTAACATCTCTCATATCAGTGATATGCGTATTTCCAGCAATTTGTAAACACTATTGTATTTTTGAGTTAAAATACTTACAATTGACTTCAAATAAAGTTTTCGAAAACGCAAAAAATTTCTGTGAAAAAGAGCTTCAAATTTCGAATTAAGAGTAGCGCTTACACGTAAGTTTTTTTTAAAAAAACGGCTCAAAATTTTGCAAAGAGTCTTGGTGGCTAAGTTTTACTGTACTTTAATAATCTTAAAATAATATTTCTGCTCTACAATTAGGAAACCTAAAAATTAAGAAAATTTCAAAAAAATGTACTTTGGACGGCGATAGATGACACCTGGCAAGAGTATGTGGCAAGTCTGAATAGCTAGCGAACACTACAGGGAATAGACAACTAATACGGAAAGTACCTTTCTGCAGCACCACTAGTTATTAGATATTTTTATTCTCTCCGAGAAAATTTGGAGACAATTTGCAACAAAAAACTCAATATCCAACTACTAGGTCATTAGCGACCACTATTGCATGTAATGGTATGGTAACTATGAGGATGACACGATATGATGATAGGGGTGTGAAAGGACGAACACATTACAATCATGCCCGAGGCGGGACTAGAACTTGCGAACCTTTGTTCGAGATCGCTACGGCACTACTGGCTATCTCCACCATTCGGACTGGCAATATCCAGTTGTGTAGATGATTCCAATACTAAAAGTAAAGATATAATTTGGAGGGTTGAAAAAGTACAAACATAAAAGAGAAGAGAAAAAGTAACCTTCAAACAGTACTTTTGTTAAAATGTCCATTTAGTAGTTAATAAGGATTTAAACTTGAAAATAAATTCGTCGAGTATATTTGCTGTTTTATAATAAAGAGAGTTTTGGGACATTCTGCGGCAATCTTAATATCTCTCAACAGCTTCTTCATTTTCTTTGGAACATGAACGATGTGTTAAATGCTTGTCCTACAGCATTGTAATGTAAATTATAAACGTACAGTAAACTCTTGTTTACTTATAGTACATCTCGGCTTCTTCCGTGTAACTTTCACAGAAATATTAACTTATCAACTTTCAATTACGAAAAAAAAGTCGTTTCAGAGAGCCATTAACATTACAGCTAGGAGAAATAAATTGTTAACATTGTGTGTTGTTATTTGTGTTTATGTACTTGTTTATTACACAAACTGAAATATAACATAACGTACAAGCTTCTTTCTCACCAACTACATCACTGGTCATCACATACCTCTCAATGCATATTTCATATCACCGTTAACAGATGTTTGACGCCAAAAACAATATAAATTTTACCACACATTCACAATTTTGGAAGCCTGAAACACGTTCGCCCTGCCAAGGGCGTAAATCAACTCGTGACATAGACTCGCTTTGGCTGCCTACTCGTTAGTTTCTGAAAATAAAGAAACATTAGAAAGCAAATAAAAAATACTTTTGGAAATACTTCATTATCTATTTTGCGTCATTAAACTTAGTGTTCTGAACAATTGAGAGACATTGTTCATCATCAATAAAACATACACAAATGAAGCTTGGAAGAATCCCAAAGGCTGATTTTGAGCTAGGTCATCTGAATTGTCACACATAATTCGTGCTAAGCTTGCTTTTCGACTATTCAATTGTTCTGCAAGAGAGAAAACATATGTTAGTAATAACTAAATATAACTATATATTAGTCATGTAAATGGTATTTTTTTTGTCAAATAAAGCGGTTGATTCATTTATTATATCAAAGGTTTTACTTTTTATTTTCCATATACGTACGTATACACGGAGTAATATATGTACTTTAGAGAAAGTTATGTAATGCTGCGAAAATCCATTTCAATAATTCAACGGAAATACATGTTTTGGGACATACATCCCCTAATACCGATTTTTTTTCAAAACATGCGTCCGTGTCTTTTCATCCGTCTGTGAACACTACTAGCGCCTAAACCATACGTTTAATTTTTTCCTAATTTGGTATTCCCCGGTCGATCTGGTTTCCTTCAAGGCGCCGCAATTTTGAAAAGCTTTCTTCAAAATTTGGGGCCACTTTACATGAAGCCCCTTGGACACTCAAAATTTTCTCAGAAATGTCTCCCGATTTTTTCTTTATTTTTTTTGTAAGAGTTTAAAGCACATACATTAAAATACACTTATGAAGGTGGTATAGGTCCGCCTTTCACTGTTATCTCTGAATTTTCGAAAATTACAAAAGTTTGAAGTTTTTTCCGTGTCTTCCTACAACTACAAAATTGAAAAGTGAAGTTTTTCCTTCACATAAAGTTTGTTGTTCATCGTGAGTTCTTTCAATAAAGTCATGTACATTTTTGTTACAAATTTTTGTCTTTTTTTCTAATATTGCGCGTAATATTTGCAAAATTGAAAAAAGATTTTCTCAAAAATTTTTTTCACCCAATTTTTTCGTTAAACTTTTGGTAGAGATAGTGCCAAATGCACTCTATAAGACGACATAAACGCCATTTTACTGTATATTTTGTTTGTTTTTTTTATAAATTACATATATTTTTACAGCATTTTTACAGCATTTTTTGACATTACTCTCACGTCGTTTATATTTTTATTAGCGGCAATTATTCAAATTATTATATTTATGTGTACATGTGCTTTAAATAATGTCACATTATGTTCTTGAAAAACAACCGTTATTTGTGAAAACTAGTTCAATATTCCATATTTTCATAAACGCTCAAACTCTACACTTACTCAAAACGACTCAAAATTTTTCTTAAAACTATTCGAACGGGCAGTGGAAGATGCACTCTTTAATATGACGTAAACTTAATTTTGTTGTTTTTTCGGAAATTATACAAATGTAATGCTTTTTGTTCTCTCATGTCGAAAATATGCACATTTACAGCGATTTGTTAACACTATTGTATATGTGAGTTAGTGTGCTTCAAATGACTTTAAATAAAGTTTTTCGAAAACTCAAAAATTTTCTGTGAGACCAAGTTGCAGGAGGAAGTCGTTAGGGAAGCAATGAACGTAGATCTTCACTGCACGGGCGTGGAGATGTCTGCCTGCTCTTCACTGCGCGGAGATGTGCTGCGCACGAGTTTAAATGGGGCTCAGTTTCTCCTCTACCCGAGTGCCGGTTGGCCGGGTGGTGGTCAATGCGGAGAGAGTGCACCGGCTAATTAGAAGCGGGCTCCCCGCCGGGTGAGAGGAGGCGCTCTGTCCGTAATCGGACGTTGCGGAGCAGCTAGGACCGCGTCCGGTCGAGATCGGACGTCCTGGTAAAAGAGATGTTTCCAGGCATCGTGTAGACGTGCAGCTAGGACCGCGTCCGGCCGAGATCGGACGTCCTTGTAAAAGACGTGTTTCCAGGCATCGTGCTGCTGTTTATCGCCGAGACCGCGCTGGCAGGCCAGGTGGCGGAGTAGCAATCGCGCTGCGCCGAAAACTGCCGCAGCTTGAAGCCGAAATTCCTGCTATTGCTCTGGCGTCTCTAGAGGCGGTCGGGGCGTACGTCTGGGTAGGAAACGGCCGACTACTAGTCGTATCCGTCTACTGCCCAGACCAAACCTTAGATCCGGCTGGAATTGATGCGCTTCTCGCACTAAATTCCAAAGTTATCCTTCTCGGTGACTTTAACGGCATAGAACTTGGGGCGGCCTCGGAGCAAACAGAAACTGCAACAAAATTGCCAATCTTGTAGCGACAAGGCGGGGCGTAGAGATCTGCGCACCGAATAGCCCAACGCATTTCCCGGAAGTACGAAACAGGAACCCGGGCGTTATTGATTTTATGATTGTGAAAGGCGTTGAGTGTGTGGTTCCCCGCTCAATTGCCGTACTGGATTCCGATCATAACCCAGTAACATGCTTTGTGGCGTCCCTTGCAGCGAAACGCACAGTTAGTTTTCGAACTACCCGTGACACAAACTGGGCAGGTATCGCAACACAGCTGAATTCTCAGCTTGAGCACGAACCAGTAAATACGAAAGATGAGATCGACGAAGCAGTGAATCACTTCACTGTAACATTGAAATCGGTTTTCAAGCGAAATACAATTGTCACGCGTGTAGAGAATTCTCGCCCCGATACTATTTCGAAATGCCATCTCCACGAGAGGCACATTTGGGATCTTTCTCGTGCGCTGGGCCGCAAACCGGGAGTAAACTGCCCGATTCAGAGCAACGCCGGGACGGGGGCGCTCGGCGCTCCACCACCTCGGCCCGGTTACGCGTGGGATGACGCGAAAAAAAGCGAAATCTTTGCGAATTCGCTTGCGTTGCAGTTCCTCGCGTTCGAAGCGGGCGCCGCTTCGCTGCCATTGACCGCCACCGCTGTTGGTGGTGCGCCAGTGGCACATGCGGTCAGCAGCAATACCATTGGCCTGTGGCCCTCTCCCACCTCGGCACGCCGAGTAATGGGAGAGGAGCGTCGAGCTCAGCTAAAACACCTCAATGCGAGCAAGGCAGGTGGCCCGGACGGTCTCACCGCAGCGCAGCTGCGCGCTCTAGGCGGGCGCGGAGACGAGTTTTTACTCGAGCTCCTGAATGCGTGCTTGCGTGCGGCTATTTTCCCAAGGCGTCGAGGATTGCGACCCTTGCATTAATAACAAAACCTGGCAAAAAAAACTATTCCCGAGCAGCTATAGATCTATTAGTCTACTCTCCGTCCTAGGGAAGACTATTGAGAGACTAATCCTGTCACGTTTGCAACAGGAAATACGTCGTCTCAGAGATGCACAATTTGGCTTTCGACCTGGTCACAGCTCCGCGCAGCAGCTTACGCGGCTTTGCAGGGAGATCGGCCTTGCCCTCGAGAGACGGCAGAACCTGCCAGCGGTCTTTCTGGATATGCGGTCGGCTTTCGACTCTGTGTG
>BOPP01000022.1:40206-57316 GCA_017312745.1 Gryllus bimaculatus
TAATGCAAATAAATTCCCGCCCCTCCAGGGTAACTGGAGAGGAAAAAAAGAAACCGTGCAGTGCATCAGCCAATGAGGGGCAGGCTCCCCGCGGGGTACGAGGAGGCACTCCGTCCGTAATCGGACGTTTCGGAGCAGCTAGGACCGCGTCCGGTCGAGATCGGACGTCTTGGTAAAATAGGTGTTTCCAGGCATCGTGTAGACATGCCTTGGTCAGCATTCACTTTAAAAGGGTGTTTGATGATTTCTACCGCCTCTTTCACCCTTATCGTGCCCCAGCGGTCTTCTCTGGCTAAGAGGCGTGTGTCATCAAAAAGAATAGCGTGGCCAGATTTCCATGCGTGCTGAGCTACGGCCGATTTATTCGTATTATTGTACTTACAACAATTACGAATATGTTCCCGGAGGCGTTCCTCTACGGTACGTCCCGTCCCGCGAATGTAACTATGGCCGCAGCTGCATGGGATCTCGTATAGCCCCGATGACATAAGGGGAGGGACGCGAACTTCCATGCGTACAAGCTTTTGCCCGAGTTTTTCCTGGGATTTGTAGGCCGTCTTTACATCAAAGCAGCTCAGAAGCTTGCCAATCTTATCTGTGGCACGGCGTATACATCGTCTTTATCGTTTATATCGGTTGGAATCGTCTCTAGGTGTGGTGTTATCAGCTGTTTTGGCAGAGGTTGTAGCCTGCCGCACCGCTTGCAGCGATAGCGCTGTATCCGTTGGTCCGCAATGTAGTCTTTTGGAGCACCACTTCAGAGTCCAACGATTCTTTATCACACACCCTAGTTGCTCTGATGCTATTTTACTACATGATAGCAGAAAATAAACAATTACAACCGATACACAAGTCCACTCTTTTCTGCTGCCTTTCTTCTTCTTTTTTTTCAGAGACTATAAAGACCATCAAATACCAAACTAACATTGATTTTAACAATGATATTAATATTCTTGTGCATTTGATATCATTTGTATAACAGGTTACTAAAAATACCTGTAAAAAGTATTACGTATCAGCTTCTGAGTCGACCCCAACTCAATCAAAGTTTTCGGCCAGTTTTATGTGATAAATGTACTTTCACTATGTTGCACCTTTACAGCTTTGTGAAGTGTTTATGGGAAATTTAGATATGTGCAAGTATTCAATGATATTTCTTCAAGTTCTGGCAGAAGTAAGTCAGTTCAATTATGCGAGCATACTAAGGAATAAGAGTCACAAATGTGTACCTCATTTGCTGATGCCAACAGTTTATTATTGCAAGGGAGTGAATAATTCCCCCATTTCTATTATTCTTCAAACAGCATCATCAGCGTGTAATGAATATTAGCTTCATCTTCAGCCATTACTAACTGACCATCGGCAAAAAGCAAAGTGAACAGTTTATCAGTTTTGGATGAAATTCTCATATTCACCAAAGTTTGAATTTATCTCACCACGTCAGATGTTAGAAACATTTTAAATAATGTGGGAGCCATTGCACATCATTGATGCAGACCTGTGGTGGCAGGGAATTTTTCAGATATTTTTTTACTCGTCTGCACCCTACTTGTACAATTACTAACATATCATACTTTAACCGATCTTATATATAGGTCACTAAATCCATTTGCTTTCATTGCTGACCACAATTTACAGGGAAGAATGCAGTAATAAGACTTTTCTCAATCTATGAAGACTAAGTGGGTTTCAAGGTCTCTTGCCAACCATTTCACCAGGAGCTGCTTTAAACAGAAAACACAATCAATACATGATCTTACAGCTTGAAATCCATTTTGGTCTTGTAGTTTATGTATCATCACCTCTCCCTTTTCTTGTAAATTTTAGAAATAAAAGCAGTTTTCCACTCTGTGGGCACAATTTCATCTCTCAAGAAGCGGCTGAAAACATAAGCTAACAGCTTGTGAAGTAAGTACTTATATATTCAAAATCCCTTTGGCCCATGAGTGCTTCCATATTGCATAGATTTAAGAGCTTTCTTTATCTCATTGACTGAGATGATGTCATTTTCTGTAACGGTCTGATCTGAGAAACGTATCTCATTGAATGATAGAGTAATACATTCTGCACGTTAAGAACATCTGATGTTATATTTTCCATATTTTTAAAGGAATAGGTCTTATGGGCATTGTCTCCTTTCTGTTTGTTCTAAGAAATTTTAAGATTTTCCATACTTTGGTGGTCATCAATGATCTCATTTGATGGGGTATAAACACCAATGACTACATGATTATATTCTTTCAGTACAATACTTTAATACTTCTTTCATATATAGTCTCCCAATCTTTGATATTTCTGGCCAATTTACTTTTCAACAAAAAGAAAATCCCGGCTTTAGCTTTACTACTTATATCTACTCCACGGTACAAATATGCAAGTCAATCTAAATCTTTGTAACTTTCTCCTTTCTATTTTGTTTCAATAAGAGTGACAATATCAATTTCAAACCTTTCATTTCCAGCAAGATTTTGACTTCCTTAATTTGCAGTCCTTTTATTGTGAAATAAATGAATGAATGAGTGAGTCAATGAATGTATGAATGAATGCTCAGACAAATTAATGGATGAATAATAAACAAATAAAGGCACTTTTTACCCAGTATTTAAGTCAAAAGTTTCTGACTTAAGTAAGCATGAGATAGGATCTCAGCTGAGCAAATGCGATATTCATCAAAATAAATGGAGTTAATGGAAAAGAAAATGTACGGTAGATATAAAATATGATCATTCAATGTAAATAGTATTAATTTAATAATAAATGAATAAAATAAAATAATTTTTCAGAACTAATATAACAATTTTATTAACAGAAATTGTGATGAAGGAATACTTCAATATTTTTTAAATTATTGAGCACCATTTCATTTCTCTCAAAAGAGTACAACTGTTTCTAAGATAATAGAGAATAAGAATTCCTCTTCAAAAATGAACTTTGCAAAATGCTCAAGGCAGATCTCATCTAAATATGTGCAGCTCTCAATCTTATTGGATGAGCTGAATGCCTGAAAATTCAAAATAGAGACATTGCCAAGTGCACCCAAATAAACAAATAAACTACGTTCTTTAATAGAATCCACATGATAAAATTGAAATTATTTATAAATAATTAACGTACATGTCCCATCATGAAAATTTTTTAAAAATTTTCCTCTTGAATATTGAAAAAAAGCTCTGAAGGAAACCACAAATTATGACAAATTTTTAGAACCGATTCTTTACCTTTGTATCTTTTTTCTTTCAAGTAAAACACAAGTGTTATGACTAGCCCCTACATACATTATATCTTGCTAATATTTGTTTTCAGATTTCGCAAATGTACAAAAATTGAAACTAATGCCTTAGGCCTTCAGAGATGTGACAATAAGTTTGTTAGATACTCAGGAACTTGGGAGAAATTAAAAAACATCTAAATTATTAATTTCCAATGTGCAGAAAAATTGAAAGAAAACAATCCAGCCTCTTGTCATGCAAGAGGTGTCTATGATTTTGTTATATTCTCAGGACCTAGGTAATAGTAATATTTAATGGCGGGTAGCCTTTTCCTTGATGTCCTGCTGTCACATGAAAATTGTTTGTAACACAGTTGACTACTGGGTATATGAATTCAGTCAGTACGCGATGTAGTACCCGTATAAAGTACTCATGAAAAGTTAAATTATGCTACGTTCAAATTCTTTCTTGAGTCAGCAAATTATATCCAGCATATAATAAAAATCAATCTCTTAAAATTAGAATCTCGAATATTATCTATATATAATATATATATAATATATATATATTATAATAATATTAAATAATATATATATATATATAATATATCTATATATATTATAATATTATATCAAGACTCTTGATCAAATACGCAACTCCTGTACCTGGAGTGCTCTACTTTCTGTGTGAAACCCTTGCAAACCTTCCAAATAAAGTTCTATAAATATTCACCATTTCCCCTTGGATATAGACAAACGCTTTTTCAAATTTAGTTAGATCTTCTCACTGCTCCTTTGTATATTTCGCGAAAGTACATTAGCTGAGATAATGGCAATAAATTCCAGATCAATACTTTTTATATTCCCAAATTTTAGGACTACGAAAAAGAATTGTACAAAGAATGGGTAAATCGTACTCACGTGATTCTTGTATCCTCTTTTATTAATCTAGAAATTTCTCTTGCATTTACGAATCAGTTAGGTATTTGTCAAAAATAGACTGCTCAGGGGTGGCAATATATTTTCAGAAGTCCTATAACTATACCGCTCACGTAGAAATTCATATGCCATCATGTGACAGAATCCACAGTCCACTCACAAAGAATTCACACACCAATTAATGTACATTATTTGTCACCCATTGGCAGATGACATTTAACAATAAAACCTATGTGATGAAATTTCATCATATACTTTTACACTGTATTTCATTAATTTTGACTGCATTTAATGAATGTTAAAAACTGTATGCTATTGTAATCTAAATCCTTGCAAAAACGTAACTTGATAACAAGGATATAAGACTATAAAATCTGTCAAGAACATTCTATTGACAACACTGACTTCCAAATCTCACCACCACTACTGGCTTGCAGAACTAGTGGTGACAGCAAGTCGGCAATCATGCCTAAATATTGAAAACATTCTTACGTTTTTATATCCATCTGAAACAAATACTCAACGGAAATTTCTTCTGGTAAAGCCTATCAAATCCTTTGCTTGTCTGAAAACTTTTTTTCACTAATTTCAGGCGTTGTGCACTCAAATGACTGCGCTATGAACTCGGTCGTCGCCCGCACATATCTATCTAACTACAACTGAAGATTAACGATAAGGTAAATCCCAGGTTTTATTTAAAACCGCTGCTGATACTGCTTTTCGAACTTCGATTGCATCTGTCCTAACAAATAAGGAAATATTAAAAAGTAAAGATATATCAAAAACACCCTTGCGAAGAATTTTCAAAGCAAGAGTAAATCTTTTCGCGCAGAATTCAACCCTATATTATGTGATTAGTAAGATTTTCTACATATGTAAGGGCGTTTTACGCATTGACAGGTTATACAAACCGTGTTTACAAAATTAGCGGCTCATATGACATTCACGATAAATAATAGAACTCTCACAATACTCGGTAATTATTTAACTTTATATAATCATTAGAGAGCATTATAAAAATTTCATTGTTACTTTCCCGTAACTTCGTACGTATATCGGAGTAATCATACGTAGTGTAGTGAAAGTTAAATAATGCTACGGGAAAATCGATTTATGAGATTCAACGAAAATATATGTTTTTTCAGTTCCCCTGATTGGAACAAAATATGATTATTTAAAAATTAATCTAAATTCGCCCTGTCTGTTCGTCCGTCCCTCGGTCATGATCTGTGAAAACATACATTCCGCCTAACCATGCACAAGATTTGTCCAAATTGAAAAAACCCTTTCCAATCGACTCGAGTCCCGAAACTTTAATTTTTGAAAAACATTCTTTCAAAATTTGGGGTCGTACTTTACATGAAACCCTTGTGGGCCTTTAAAGAAGTATCACTTATGATTAGTTAAAAACTAAAACACTTTCTGTAAAAAAAATAGCTCAAAATTCTTCACTTTTAGGAAACGCTCAAATCTATTTCTAAAAAAAAGTTCAACTTTTATTTTTCAAAACATCTTGCGAGGGATAGTGCTTATTCACTCTTTAAAAGGACATAAGTTCCATTCGCGGTTATTTTTTTTTTTAATAAAATTACACAAATTAAATGTTTGTAACATCTCTCATATCGGATTTGTATTTCCAGCAATTTAGTAACACCTATTGTATTTTTGAGTTAATAATACTTACAATTGACTTCAAATAAAGTTTCAAACGAAAAAAAATTTCTGTGAAAAAGAGCTCAAAATTCGAATAAAAGACATAGCCTTACACGTAAGTTTTTTTTTAAAAACGTACTCAAATTTTGCAAAGACGATCTTGTAGCTAAGTTTTACTTACTTGAATAATCTTAAAAAATATATTCTTGCCTACAATTAGAGAACTAAAAATTAAAAATTTCAAAAAATTATAACTTTGGACGCATATATGACACCTTGCAAGAGTAATGTGGCAAGTACCTGAATAGCTAGCGAACACTACAAGGAATAGAAATACTAATACGAATACCTTTCTGCAGCACCCACTAATATTAGATATTTTATTCTCTCCGAGAAAATTGGACAATTTGGCAACAAAAACTCATATCCAAACTATAGGTCATTATCGACCACTTATGGCATGTAATGTATGTAACTCATGAGGATGACACGAATGATGATAGGGGTTAAGCGAACAAATACAATCATGCCAGCGGACTAGAAATTGCGAACCTTTGTTTCAGAATCGCTACGCACTATGGGCTATCTCCACCATCGGACTGCAATATCAGTTGTGTAGATGATTCCAATACTAAAAGTTAAAGCTATTATATAAATTTGAAGGTTTGAAAAACAAACATAAAAGAGAAAGAGAAAAGTAAAACCTTCAAACAGTACTTTTGTTAAAAAAAAAAAAAAAAAAAAAAAAAAAAAAAAAAAAAAAAAAATTGCCATTAGTAGTAATAAGGATTATAACTCTGAAAATAAATCGTCGAGTATATTTGCTGTAGTAATAATAAAGAGAGTTTTGACATTCTGACGCAACTCTTAATATCTCTCCAAAGCTTTTACATTTTCTTGGAACTTAATGAACGATGTGTTAAATGCTTGTCCTACAGCATTTAATGTATAATTATAAACGTACAGAAATCTTGTTTCTATATTACATCGCGCTTCTTCCGGTAACTTTCACAGAATATTAACTTACAACTTTCATACGAAAAAAAGTCGGTTTCAGAGAGCCATTAACATTACAGCTAGGAAGAAATAAATTGTTAAACATTGGTGTGTTGTTATTTGATGTTATGACTGTTATTACACAAACTAGAATATTAACATAAACGTACAGCTTCTTCTCACCAACTACATCACTGGTCATCACATATTCTCATCATATCTTCATATCACCGTTAACAAATGTTGACGCCAACAACATATATTACCACACATTCATAATTTTGAAAGCTGAAACACGTTCGCATGCCAAAGGCGAATAACTCGGACATATACTCGCTTTGCTGGACCTACTCGTGAGTTCTAAAAATATAAAACATTAGAAAGCAAAATAAAAAACTATTGAAAACTTCATTATCTATTTGGCGTCATAACTTAGATCTTCTGAACAATTGAAGAGAACATTGTTCAATCATCAGATAAAACATACACAAATGAAGTTGGAGAATCCCAAAGGCTGATTTTGAGCATAAGTCATCTTGAATGTCAACACATAATTCGTGCCTAAGCTTGCTTTTCACTATTCAGTTCTGCAAGAGAGAAAACATATGTAGTAAAATAAATATAACTATTATTTAGTCATGTAATGTAGTATTTTTTTGTCAAATAAGCGTTGATTCTTTATTATATCAAAGGTTTACTTTTTATATTCCATAACGTACGATATACACGATAATATATGTACTTTAGAGAAAGTTAGTAATGCTGCGAAAATCCATTTCAATAATCACGGAAATACATGTTTTGAGGACATACATCCCCTAATACCGATTTTTTTTACAAAAACATGCGTCTCGTGTCTTTCATCCGTCTGTGAACACTACTAGACGCCTAAACCATACGTTTAATTTTTTCCAATTTGTAATATCCCCGGTCGATCTGGGTTTCCTTCAGGCGGCCCAATTTTGAAAAAGCTCTTCAAAATTTGGGCCACTTTACATGAAGCCCCTTGACACTCAAAATTTTCTCAGAAAATGCTCCCGAATTTCTTTATTTTTTTGTAAGAGTTTAAAGACATACATTAAAAACACTTATGAAGTGTATAGCCGCCTTTACTGTTATCTCTATTTTCGAAAATTAACAATAAGTTTAAAGGTTTTTTCCGTGTCTTCCTACAACTACAAAATAAAAGTGAAGTTTTCTTCACATAAGTTTTGTTTTCATCGTGAGTCTTTCAATAAAGTTCATGTAACATTTTTGTTACAAAAGTTTTGTCTTTTTCTAATATTGCCGTAATATTTGCAAAATGAAAAAAAGATTTCTCAAAAAATTTTTTTCACCCAATTTTCGATTAAACTATTGAAGATAGTAGCCATGCACTCCTATAAACACATAACGCCATTTTACTGTATAATTGTTTTTTTTGTATAAATTACATATATTTTACAGAGGTTACACATTTTTTGACATTACCTCACGTCGTTTATATTTGATTCGCAATTATTCAATTATGATATTTATGTGTACACTGTGCTTTAATAATGTCACATTATGTTCTTGAAATAACAACCGTTATGTGTGAAAACTAGTTCAATATATCATATTCATTAAACGCTCAACTACCTACACCTACTCAAAAAACACTCAAATTTTTCTTAAAACTATTCGACGGGCATGGAAGAGCACTCTTAATTGACGTAAACTTAATTTTGTTGTTTTTCGGAAAAATTATACAATGTAATGCTTTTTGTTCTCTCATGTCGAAAATAATGCACATTTACAGCCATTATGTAACACTCATTGTATAGGAGTTAGACATGGCTCAAATGACTTTAATAAAGTTTTTCGAAAACTCAAAAATTTCGTGAGACAAGTTGCAGGAGGAAGCGGTGAGGAACAATAGAACGTATATCTTCATGCACGGACGTGGAGAATGTCTGCCTGCCTCGTTCACTGCGCGGAGATGTGCTGCGCACGAGTTTAAGGCGGCTCAGTTTCTCTACTACCACAAGTGCGTTGGCCGGTGAGTGCCGTCAATGCGGAAGAGAGTGCACGGCTAATTAGAGTGGCTTCCCGCCGGGTGAGAGAGCGCTCTGCCGTATCGACGTTGCGGAGCAGCTGGACCGCGTCGGTCGAGACGACGTCTGTAAAAGAGATGTTTCCAGCATCGTTAGACGTGCAGCTAGGACCGCGTCCGCCGAGATCGGACGTCCTTGTAAAAGACGTGTTTCCAGGCTCGTGCTGCTGTTTTATCGCCAGCAGACCGCGCTGCAGGCCAGGTGCCGGAGTAAGCAATCGCGCCTTGCGCCGAAAACTGCCGCAGCCTTGAACCGAAATTCCTGCTATTGCTCTGCGTCTCTAGAGGCAGTCGGGCGTAGTCTGGTAGGAAACGGCGATACTAGTCGTATCCGTCTACTGCCCAGACAAACCTTAGATCCGGCCTGGCAATGATGCGTTCTCCACTAAATTCCAAAGTTATCCTTCTCGGTGACTTTAACGGATAGGAAAACTATGGGGCGGCTCGATCCTGGACAAACAAAACTGCAAACAAAATGCCAATCTTGAGCGACAGCGGCGTAGATATACTGCGCACCGATAGACCAAACGCATCCGGAGTACGAACAGGAACCGGGCTTATGATTTTATGATTGTGAAGCGTGAGTGTGTGGTTCCCCGGTCAATGCCGTACTGGATTCGCATCATAACCCAGTAAAATGCTTTGTGCGTCCTTGCCAGCGAAAACGCACAGTTAGTTTTCGAACTACCCGTTGACACAAAACTGGCAAGGTATCCAACACAGCTGAATCTCAGCTTGAAGCAAAACAGTAGAATACGAAAGATGAGATCGACGAAGCAGTGAATCACTATCACTGTAACATTGAATCGCAGTTTCAAAGCGAAATTACAATTGTCACGCGTGTAGAGAATTCTACGCCCGATACCTATTCGAAAATGCATCTCCACAGAGGACATTTGGATCTTTCCTCGTAGCCTGGCCGCAAAACCGGAGTAAACTGCCCTAATTCAGAGCAACGCCGGACGGGGGCCTCGCGCTCCACCACCTCGCCCGGTTTACGCGTGGGATGACGAAAAAAAGCGAAATCTTGCGAATTCCGCTTGCGTTGCAGTTCTCGCGGTCGAAGCGGCGCCCGCTTCCTGCCAATGACGCCACCGCTGTTGGTGGGCGCAGTGGCACATGCGGTCAGCACAATACCATTGCCTGTGCCCTCTCCACCCGCACGCCGAGTACATGGGAGAGGAAGCGTCGAGCTCAGCTAAAACACTCAATGCGAGCAAGGCAAGGTGCCCGGACGTCTCACCGCAAAGCGCACTGCGCTCTCTAAGGCCGAGGCGCGGAGACGAGTTTTTTACTCGAGCTCCTGAATGCTGTGCTTGCGTAGCGCTATTTCCTCCCAAGCGTCGAGGATAGCGACCTTGCATTAATAACAAAACCTGGCCAACAAAAAACTATATCCGCGCAGCTTAATCTATAGGTCTACCTCTCCGTCCTAGGCGAAGCTATTGAGAGACTATCCTGTTTCACGTTATGTCACAGGAATACGTCGTCTCAAGATGCACAAATTGGCTTTCGAACCTGTCACAGCTCCGCGCAGCACTTACGCAGGCTTGCAGGGATATCGGCCTCTTGCCCTCGAGAGACGGCAAACCTGCCAGCCGGTCTTCTGGATATGCAGCGCTCGGCCTTCGACTCTGTGTGCAATGCGAGTTTGATCGAAAAGTTGTCCTTGCGGATCGGGTAACGGTGCTACGTCAGATGAATCGCAGTTTCTCTCGGACAGCAGTCAAAAATGCGCCGTCCCGATAAACGTATACTCGTCCTTCAGATCAGCCAAGGCAGGCGTGCCTCAGGGAGTGTTCTTCTCCTACCCTCTCAGCGCTTATACGTGAATGAACGCGCACGCTTCCGCTGAAAACAATAACATGTATTCAACGCTACGGGCTCCCTCCCCTGATGTTCGCGGATGATTCGCTACTACGCGAAATCAGGCTAACCGAAGGCAGTCAGTTAAAAATACTTAAGTGATTGTCTCGCCGCCTGTCCTGAATGGCTAAGTCAGAAACGCTCGCTCTCAATCACGAGAATCGCGCTCGCCGTAACTTCACTCGTAGCAGGCTAACCCAATGAAACGGTGAGCTTGCTGCACGCATCTACCTTGCGAGCGAAGCGAGATATTTGCGTGCTACTGACAGCGCCTTCGCTAGGCATGGCACGCTCGTATTTCGCTGCCAAAATTAAAACCCACGCACCCGCTTTTGAAACCTCTCTCCGTTCTCCGACTAGAGCAATTCCTCTGAGCGCCGCTTACTCACAGCGGCGTACGTCCCTTGTGGTACGCTTGTAGGTATTCTCCGGCAAGCTTCTCACCTTCCACTCTGCACCCCCATCCCGGATAGCAGAGAAAGAGCGGCGCGCCCGCACTTGCCTTTTTACCAGACCTACCGACAACCAAAATGCATGAACTCTGCATATCTTAGGCGTTCCAACATGTATCCGCGGAGACTAACAAAAAGACGCGGAGACGGCGCTCGCAGGGGCGCTGAGGCCGTCCCGATCCGCGAATCCTCTCGAGACCGCAAGGCGCGCGAACAGCGCCGGTGCACAGGGCCTCTCACAGAAGAAAGGCACAGCACTCGCCTTCACCTTCCGCGCACTGCCCCCGCACAACTCTCTGAGCTCTCGATGTGGGGAGTCAGCAGTCGTGGAGGCGGTCGCCCTTTACGGATGTGGAAGCGCGCGGTCGGCACGGAAGAATGCGCTCCCCAGGCCACGTCGCCTAGATAATGAAAGACGTCCCGGCCACGGACGCCACGACGCATTGATAAGAACAGTGTAAATAGTGCTGTGGTATAAATGAATGATGAAATGTGATTGGAAATAGCCAAGAATGAATGCGTGCGAAAATGTACAAAAAACAAAACAAAAAAGAAGAAACCAAGAACATTAAGAGAACCTAACCGAAAATCATTAGAACTAAATAAAAACAAAACATATTCCCAAGAGAAATTAATTAGTTTTTAAGCAGACATAAAGTTAGTTTGGTTAACATACTGCCCTTACAACCTGCAAAAAGCCTCATCGGCTGCAGTAATATGTATTTCCTAAATGCAAATAAATTCCCCCCCTTCCAGTGTAACTGGGAGGAAAAAAAAAACCGCTTGCAGTGCATAGCAATGAGGGGCCAGGCTCCCGCGCGGTACAGGAGCACTCCTCCGTAATCGACGATTTCGGAAGCAGCTAGGACCCGTCCGGTCGAGATTCGTACGTCTTGTAAAATACTGTGTGTGTCAGGCATCTGTTAGACATATCTGAATGCAGCATTCACTTTAAAGGGGTGTGATGATTTCTACCGCCTTTACCCTATCGTGCGCTCAGCGGTCTCTCTGGCTAAGAGGCGTGTGTCATCAAAAGTAATGCGTGCCAGAGTTCCATGCGTGCTGAGCTACCGGCCGATGTATTCGTATTATTGTAGAGTAGTACGAAACAATACAATATGTCCCGGAGGCGTTTCCTCTTACTGGGTACGGCCGTTCCGCGAATTAACTATGGCCGCAGCGCATGAGATCTCGATATAGCCCCGATACTATAAGGGAGGACCGGAACTTCCATGCGTACAAGCTTTGCCCGAGTTTTCCTGGATTTGTAGCCGTTTACATCAACAGCTCAGAGCTTGCCACTTATCTGTGCACGGCGTATACATGCTCTTTATCGTTATATCGTTGGTAAATTCATCTCTAGGTGTGTTTATCAAAAAGCTTGTTGCCAGAGTTGTAGCCTGCCGCACCGCTATGCACGATAGCGCTTATCGTTTCTCCGCAATGTAGTTCTTTGAGCACATTCAGAGCTCCAACGATTCTTAATCACAAAACCCTAGTGCCCTGAGCTTATTTACACATGATAGCAGAATAATAAACCAATTAGCAACCGATACACAGGTCGCACTCTTTTCTGAGCTATGCCCTTTCTTCTTCTTTCTTTTTTTTTTTTTTTCACAATTAGAGACTATAAGAGCAACTCAAATACCAAACTAACATTGATTTTAACAATGAGATTAATATTCTTGTCTATTTGTTTATAACAGCTGTTACTAAAGAAACCTGTAAAAAAGTCATTACATATCAGGCTTCTCGGGTCGACCCCAACTCAATCAAAGTTTTCGGCAGTTTTATGTGATAAAATTTTTTCACCATGTTTCACCTTTATAGCTTTGTGAGAAGTTTATGGGGAATTTAGATATGTGCAACTATTCAATGATATTCTTCAAGTTTCGGCAGAAGTAGAGTCTAGTTCTCATTATGCGAGCATACTAAGGAATAAGGATCACAAATGGTACCCTCATTGCTGGGATCCAACTAGTTTATTATTGCAAGGGCAGTGAATCATTCCCCCAGTTCTGATTATTTTCAAACAGCATCATCAGCATGAATGAATATTAGCTTCATCTTCTGCCATTTATTAAACTGACCTTGGCAAAAAGCAAATTGACAGTTTATCAGTTAGGATGAAATTTTCATATTCAACCAAAGTTTTGAATTTTCTCACCAACGTCAGATTGTTAGAATACAGTTTTAAATAAATGTTGGGCCATTGCACATCATTGATTGAACTGTGGGGCAGGGGAATTTTTCAGATATTTCCTTTACTCGTCGCACGCTATTGTACAATTCACTAAACATATCATACTTTAACTGATCTTACTATATATCACTAAACATTATGCTCTCCATTGCTGACCACAATTTACAGGGAAGAATGCAGTATAAGACGTTTCTAATCTATGAAGACTAAGTGGTTTCAAAGGTCTCTTGCAACCATCTTCCACCATGAGCTGCCTTCAAACAAAAAACAATCAATACTATGATCTTAGCTGAAATCCATTTTGTCTTTAGGTTATGTATCTCACCTCTCCCTTTTCTTGTAAATTTTAAATAAGCAGTTCACTCTGTGGGCACAAATTTATCTCTCAAGAAGCGGCCTAAAACATAAGCTAACAAGCTTGTGAAGAGTACTTTATATATTCAAATCCTTTGCCATGAGTAGGCTTCCATATGCATAGATTTAAGAGCTTTCCTTGTCATCTCAGTGACTGATGATGATGCATTTCTGTAACGTCTATCTGAGAAACCGTATTCATTTGAATGAATAGAGTAATACATTATTCTGCACGTTAAGAACATCTTGATGTTATATTTTCCAATATTTTGTAAAGGGAATAGGGCTTATGAGGCCATTGTCTCCTTTCTGGTTTGTTCTTAATAAAATTTAAGTTTTCATTACTTGTGGTCATCAATGATCTCATTGGATGGAGGTATAAACACCATATGACTACATTTGATTAATTCTGTTCAGGTACAATACTTCAATACTTCTTTCATATATAGTCTCCCAATCTTTATTATTTCTGAGCCAATTTACTTTTCAACAAAAAGGAATCCCGCTTAGTCTTTACTACTATATTACTCCACAGTACAAATATTGCAAGTCAATCTAAAATCTTCTGGTAACTTTCTCCTTTCTATTTTGTTCAATAAGATGACATACAAATTTCAAACCTTTGCATTTCCAGGCAAGATTTTGACTTTCCTTAATGCAAGCCTTTTATGCTTGTAATAAAATGACATGAAAGAGTGAAGCAATGAAGTATGATATTGATATGCTCCAGACAATTAATGGGCGATAATAATAATACAATTAATAAAGGCACTTGTTACCAGATTTAATCAAAAAGTTCTGACTTATAGTAAGCATGGAAGATAGGGAATCTCAGCTGTTAGCAAATGTTATATTCATCAAAATAAAATGAGTTTAATTGGAAAATAAAATGCTACGATGTAGGATTATTATAAAATATGATCATTTCAATGGTAAGAATAGTATTCAATTAATAATAATATGAAATAAAATAAATAATTTTTCAGAACTATATAAACAATTTTTATTAACAGAATTGTGATGAAGAATACTTCAATATGGTTTTAAATTATGAGCACCATTTCATTCTCTTCTCAAAGAGTACAACGTTTCTAAGAATAATAAGAGAATAAAGAATTCCTCTTTCAAAAGAACTTTGCAAAAATGCTCAAGGCAGATCCATGCTAAAATATGTTGCAGCTCTCAATCTTATGGATGAGACGGAATGCCTGAAAATTCAAGAATAGAACATTGCCACGTGCACCCATAAACTAGTTTTTCTTTATAGAATCCACATGAGTAAAATTGAGATATTTTAAATAATTAACGTACATTCCCATTCATGAAAATTTTAAAAGAATTTTCCTCTTGAATATTGAAAAAAAGCTCTGTAGGAAACACAAATTATGACAAATTTTTTAGAACGATTCTTTACAATTTGTATCTTTATATTTCTTTCAGTAAAAACACAAGATGGATGATGCCCCTATCATACATCTATATCTTCTAATAATTGTTTTCAGATTTCGCAAAATGTTACAAAATTGAAAACTAATGCCTAGGCTTCAGAGACGATGACAATAATGTTGTTAGTATACATCAGTGAACTGGGAGAAATAAAAAACTATCTAAATATTAATTTCAATTTCGCGAGAAATGAGAAGAAAAACAAATATCCAGCCCTCTTGTCATGCAAAGGGTCTATGATTTTTATATTCTCAGGAATATGGGAAAAAATCTAAATAACAACTAATATTGAAAATTTAAGTAACAAAAATTCAAATATTTTATTGGTTCTGCCTATCTCAAATTGCTACAGACTAAAATTATCAGTTTTCAATACTACCCATAGACTATTAAACCCACGTCTGGGAGCCCAAGGGTCTGGGAGCTCTTAGTAAAGTAAGTTTCCAATTATTAAATAAAAAAGAATTATCTTACCTTACAAAACAATTTTTCCTGATTCAAATAAGCTAATTATGCTGAGAGTTTCTTTAGATGTTATTGTGTACCTAGTTTATATTACTTCATTGCGATCCTTTGCTGGCAAACGCTGACAAAAATTTTGACGACAGCTGTGCCTTTCATAACCCTCCATGGAAAGAAATTATATACAAATATGTTTTTAAAATAAGGTGAAAGAGACAACATTAATATTAAATTAAAGGAAGCTGCTGCTTTCCCAGTTGTATAAATGCCATCTAAAAGACACAGGAAAATAACATTTTTTTATAAACTAGCAATTGGTTTTCTTTTTTCTTTCGTTTTATTTACTACTTTTAATTAAGATTTAAATTTAATATTGCCATTGTGGTGCATGTATCTCATTAGTAAAATCTTGTGACTTATGGGATATTAGAAAGTTTCCCATCCTGTCCAGACATTTCACCATTTGATGTAACATTTCACCGTTATTTAGATCAAAAACTGAAAATTCCTTATTAAAACAACTTGTCCTACAAATCGTTCATCACAGAAATATTCTTTAATAACTATATTTGGATTTTTAATATTTTTGCAACGCTTTTAAAATGAGTTAAATTTCTAACAAAACATCGAACGAACCTTTAACTTGAAACAAGAATTGAAAATGTTGAATTGTTTTCCATGTAGTAGCATTTCAAAAATATAATGTCAAACTAAACACGTTTAAAAAATACAAAGAAAGGAAATGATATTTTGACAAACTTTGCAAGGATCACCGAGGTGAATAAAAATATAATGTTTAACTGGAATACGTAAAGAAGTGCAGCAATATTTTTGTAAGATTTGAAAAACTAATGACAATTTTTTAAGTTATTCATCGAGAATTTGATAGTAATTTAGAAATGAAATTTACAAAAAAGCATAAAAAACTTCAATCGAAATACCATGTAGTGTTACAGAAAAACACATCTCAGTTATGTCTTATTGTCTTGTGAATTTGATGTTTAAAGTCTACATTTCAAAACAAGATCTGTTACATCTTGCAAACATTATATGAATAATTGCTCATTATTAAAAGTTTTCCCATTTGTGTACAGTAGTGACATTATTTTTCGACATTCCTCACAGTAGCCAGCGGCAAAAACATTTTTGAAATTAATTATTTGTTAAAATCAACAAAACTTGTTCAAATGTGTAAAGTTAAAAAACTTCTTATGTACCAAAATGATACACTATATACTTTCAGAAAGTCTTTTGTTTGCACAGTTTCAAGTAATCATTGATTAAATACTGCTAATATCAAAGTCTTAGTTTGTGTTTCGCACTGAGAGACATGATCATAGAAGCTTCAGCTAGATGATTAGACATTTATTTTCCCCATGAGCAATGAAAGAGAATAAAAACTAATTTTTGTGTATTGATGCTGAATTCATACTGATGTTCTTTATTAGCATTTATTA
>BOPP01000022.1:57341-94214 GCA_017312745.1 Gryllus bimaculatus
TTGCAATTTAGCACCAATCAGAGTTTCAATTTGAATTACTAGATAAGATTGCGGATATTGTATCTTGGCCTGCACTATCTGGTATTCAAAACAAACTTTGAAATTGGCACACTAGTGCTCCTAGGGAAAGCAATGGCAAACCACCGTAGGTATACTTGCTCAGGATACGTCTCACAAGAAGGTGCTTGGGGCTTCGGAGTCTAGCTTGCGCACGAATTAGTGGCATAAAAATCTACGTTGATGACTTTCTGCTGCTGCTGGAAGAATGTGTACAAACGTCTCCTATATTATTTCAGTAATATACACACCTATTGTTGCTCTCACATGCAACCAATCTTGATAAATGAGGTCTCTAAAGAAAGAAAATTTCAAGAAGATGTGACAAATTGCACTTTGATTTTGAACCAACACTGTGCAAACTAATTAAACGCGCAAACAATCAATTGAAACTGCATCTGAGAGACACACATATTAAATTATTTGAGCTAAACCTTCTGTCAGAAAAACTCTTCACCCTGCATGCTCTTCACCTGAACCCTGTCAGAAAACATGCAGCGAGCTGGTGAAACACATCCTTTCACAACCTCGGCAATGTCCTGCCACAGACCCATCCTCCCCCACACACACACACATTTCCTTAAAGTCTTCCACCCATTGGGACCTCTTTTGACCCCAGTTCCTCATCCCTTGAACCTAATCCTTGTACTACCACTCCCATTATCCATTTCTCTGCATCAGTCTCCCCTCCTTGCTCAACTCCAGTGACTGCTGCGACAAGATACTGACTTTGACCACACACTCGAGGTAAAAATTATATACATAAATAGCAACTAAAGTTAAATGCAGCTGAGAGACATCTGTGTAAATACATGCAAAAAAATCTTGAAATTCATCACAATGTGCAATCTCTTTCAAATAAAATTGAATTTATTGAGACTGCATTACAGTGTGATCTAGATCAAGTAGATGTTTTTTGTTTTACAGAACATTTATTGTCTCATGATCTAAACATGGGAATGTAATGAATGTGATGAAAATGTAATAATCATGTATTCAAACCATTGACTATGAAAAATTCAAACATTTTTGTAAAAAAGAAGGTACACATCTTATAAAACAAAAAAGTTATTATGCATATGAATGGATTGTTAGCTATAATAAATTTAATTCAAATTTACCAAAAATGCGGCTGGAAGTCTGTTTTAGGTAATAAATGCACCGATTTATAATTTGTGAGTCTATAATCATTTTAAGGGTAAACTATTTGGTGATTTATATCTGACTTTAGATACAATTTTATTGAAAGATGTGTTTGATTACTTTAGCTTTTGAAAATATGTTATGAAAATTATAAACATGACCCAGTTTACTTCATTTCAACACCAAATTTAGCAGATAATGTATCATTAAAACTAAGAAAACAAACCCTTCAACTGTCGGTCAGAATAACTGAGATCACTAAGGAAATAGTGCTATAGCGATCTTGGACCGAAGGATCGAGGGTTCGAGTCCCGCCTCGGGCATGGTTTGTACTGTGTTCGTCCTTTCACCCCCATCATCATATCGTGTCATCCTCATAGTTACCATACCATTACACGCAATAGTGGTTGCTAATGACCTAGAAAATGATGCGACCTTAGAAACAAAAAAACTTGAACTACTAACTAATCAAGGATTATATGAAGTACATGAAAAAGAAACAAGAGGCGGTATATTCATGATTTCACAGAGACTTGTTCTTGTAAATAATTGTTATGTTTATGATGAAATATTCTAAAAATATAAAATTATCTAAAGAAAAGCTGAAGAATTAGGTATATACAATAGTAAGAAACACATCTGTTATACTGTCTATTTTGGTGGATTTATATTCATGCTTTAAGTCAACACTTACTAATTGGGAATTTTAAAGAAGAAACAAAGAAGTCAACTGTAAATGATTTAATGAATGTATTTGGTATCAATGAAACGTTATACTTTTGATGTAGATTTAAGTATTCCAAGTTTCTACACAATATATTTAAACATTCCCGTTATGAAAAGGAGCATGATCCTTCACATATTGATGAACTATCCAATTATCAAAAAGAGCTTATAGATAAACATATAGGTTATAAACCAAAAGATTCTAAACTCATGAAACATTAAAATGTTAAACAAATTACGTCATAGATTATAGAATGTTGAAATATGCTATAAAATAAAGTATTATTGTAACAAAAATAATAGAGTTGTATCATTTACACAAAAAGCATGGTTATAAACATATATTGAACATAACACAAAATTAAGGAAAAAAAAAAGCTTTTGGGTAAGATTTTTTAAAACTTGTGAATTATGCAGTATTTGGTAAACAAATGAAACATGTTAGGAAATGGTGCAATGTAGAATTAGTATCATCATGTAAAGACTTGCAGAAATATTCAGCTGATTATGAAACCAGAACTACTATTGATTAAGATGTGATATTGTATGGAAAGAGAAGAAATATAACTTTAAATAAGCCAACATATGGTGGATTAATATTACTTGATTTATCAAAACTTTTAATTTATAAATTCTATTATGTTTTAAAAACAAAATTTGGTGATAAATTAGATTATTGGGAACTGATACTTTTTACCGATACATTGAAACCGAAGCCGTATATGAAAATATATAACATTATGATAGAACTGGATTTACAATAGAAAGTATGCCACTAATAAACAATAAAGTACCTGAAAATTTAAAGATGAATATCTGGGTATTCCAATTAGAGAATATGTCAGTTTAAGATCAGAAATGTATTTATTTGAAAGAGATTTGATTGAAAAAAGTATGTGCGGGTATACAAAAACATTGAAAAAATGAAACTTTAATATATATAATAATTGTTTAATGAGAAGTATATAAATGCAAAAGGATGTAAATTGTATTATATTTAAAAAACTATCATTAAACACTGTAAAAACTAAAAACATTGCTCTATCACCATATGTTGATAAAAGATCTTTGGTAGATAATATGAACACTGAGCCATATGGATATAAATTCATTTGTTTAATTTATTGACTATTAATTTAATGAAGAGTTTAATAGATTGCGTACTTTAATTTTTTGAAAATTTTAATTTATTGAATTTATATTTTATTGAGAATTTTGTTGATTTAGTAGTTGAGTAAGTTTAATAGGTTAATTTGATTGAATAGTTTCATTGTTTAATTGATTTAATAGTTTCAATTACAATTTCTGTACAGATTCATTCCTCTTAATTTAAATAAGTTTTGTTAGTAATCTTCCACTATATTTTATTTTTGTTGACATATAATAAGATGTGTAATTATTACACAGTTACAGAACCCATCATTATTACTTTGATTTTTATAATTCCATATAATAAACATTTTTACCACTTTTGTTTTTAACTTGTATTGTTGATGCATATGTAGAAGAAACCTCAAGAATTACTAAAATATAGTTAAAACGTTCATTTGTTCTAGATATACCCGTCAATTGACATGAATCCATTTCAACTAAATCAGCTTGCCATAAATCATCAATTCTTAATGTTTTTACTTTATGCCTAGGAAAGTTTTTTTCTAACAGATTTATGCAATACTTGTATAATACCTTCTCTTACATTTTTAATTTTTTTACAAATCTACTTTATTTCATACCACAATCTTTACAATCAGCAACCCTCCATAATTTACCCTCTTTATAATTTTCTTGCTTAATTTTAAAAGTACGTGTGTATTTCTTACATTTTAAACAATATATAAGACCCTTTTATTTAATTTAAAATTTCTAGTATAACTTGTGCAAATACTATTTATTAATATTAATACTAACTTTTTTTAAAATTAACGTTGTTTCAGGTGCCGATATTACTGATTTTTCAGATTTAAGGAATGTATGAGATTCGCCACTTACCAATGCAATCGAGATTTCGGATGGTAAAAAGTATGTTTTTATGCTATTCATTTTATCTTTAAAATATAACGGAAAGATATCTAGGAAGACATATCAAATTATCAATTTCATTTAAAATAACTATTCATACTATACAATGTTTGTTTTTCAATTGTTTCGCCGTAACTACATCATCGTAATCTACACTTTTCGGTATGGCAATTATCGATGCGTCTTGTAGAAATAAAAATCAATATAAAAAATGTTTCGTGTGTTTACCTATAATTCATTACCTAGTGACAAATTGGACATCTTTGAGTTGGTGTGGCGGCTACTTAGAGACTCCGAAAAGGTATTGCATGGTCACAATCGGCAACGAAAAATATTGTTTTTAGAGCAAAACATTAGCTGTGTGCTCGTAATACAAGAGAGCATTAAAAAATGGCACATTGAATCCAATATGGCGTACAGTTTGGGACGCCACATCGGTATGGCATAAAATTCCTTCACACTATAACGAACAATATACAACAAGAATTAGCTGTGTACTCACTCCCCAAAGGCATAGTTTTTTCGATTCAATAAAAAAATTGTGCAGAGCAACATCGGAACCTGCAGGAAGTCATACTTGCGTTTTTCAGTTTCTAAAAACACCGGCTAACGTCTAAAAAAATTAAGCTTTGAGAATATCATTGGTGAATTTTTTTGCTGTCTCTCAAACTGTAAAAGACACGCCTAGTCTTTAAAAATAATCCTCTACAAACGGTGACTTAAAAATTAAATATGGTGGACAAAATCATATAGGTTTTACTTTCTCGTATACGTACGTACATTCGGAGTAATATACGTAGTATAGAGATATTTATGTAAAACGCAAATTAATGCAGTGGCACTAAGTGGTGATTTTTCGACACAAAATCTCGTGTTGTGGGGTCCTGGCACATAAAAAGTTGATAAATTTCAACATTTTCTCAAAAATGGCTTCAATTTTTTCTTTTTTATTTCTTGTATGAATAGAGAAAAAAAACACTACTTCGATTTTTTCAAAAATTAAGAAAAGTAAATGTAAATTATTCCTCATCTCTTTTATTTGCTAATTACAAGCCATTTGTATACATTATTGCATTTGTGAGTGGAATATGTTTTACATGACTTCCAATAAAGTTTTTCGAAAACTCAATAGACTTCTTGGGGAAAAAAAAAAATCTTCATATTTCGCATTTCCAGTAACACTTGAACGCTATTTTCGTGAAAGCGTCTCCACATTTTTCAACGAAACTTTCCATATTGGAAAAGTTTTTACTCTTTTATAATATTCTTAAATAATAGATCTGTTCTGCAATTAGGAAACCTCCAGGAAAAATTGAGCATATGTGGAAAAATTATCTTTGGGCGGCGATAGATGGCGGCTAGCAAAATGATGTCGCATACCCAAACCTAGCATCGGGCAAAGAAACTAGAACGAGAAAGTGTGTGCCTCCCTGTAGCACCACTAGTTACTTTTTTGTATACCGCGTATTGGAAGAAAAGTACGTAGTATAGAGAGAGTTTTGTATTCCTGAGGCTCATAGGATTTCAAAATTTCAACGAAAATATACTTTTAGGGTCCACTGATTCCAAAGATGTGTTTTTTTTCCAAACCCCCGCCCGTCTGTCGTCTGCATTTTCGAAAATGTTAAAAGTTTGCATTTTTCCGCCGTCTTCCTACAACTCCTAAATTGATGAATAATATTTTTCTTTCAAATAAAATTTGATCTCCATATTTAGTTTTTTCATTAAGGTAATGTACATTTTTTTGACTTTGAGTAGTTTTCGCGCAATATTGCGTGTATCCAAATTTTTTCTTTAAACTTTTGGTAGGGATAGTGTTAAATGTGAACTATAAGATTTCATAAACGCCATTTTGTTCCATTCTTTTGTTTTCTCAAAAATTACTAAAATTTAATTATAAAAATGTGATTTAAATAATGTCATATAAATATTTTCGAAAACTAATCAGTTTTCTGTTGAAATAAGCTCAGAATTCAGCATTTTTAGAAACTGTCAAAACCAATTTTTTTTTTTAATTTTGATACGGATAATACCAAATGTACTCAATGAGGTGGCATAAACACCATTTTGCTCTATTATTTTGTTTTTTCAATTATTATTATTATTATTATTATTATTATTATTATATTATTATTATTATTATTATTATAGCCTGTTAAAATCCCGTAGAGGGCAAGGGTCTCCGATTGTCGGGTGGGTTACATAATGGTAGAATTCCCACCCGATTCGGGTACTTCCTTCCACATACGCTATTTACAGACAAAAATAAGGAAATGACAACGCTATTTACATACACTATAATTAACACATTACTATGTCACTGTCAATAATTAAACATTATTTTCACTCTGTTCACTCTCATTTCATTACTAAAATCGAATTAGCTGTCGCTTCATCTCACTACTTTTTGCATTGGCGCTTATTAAGTTGGTGATAAATTGAACAATCAAGTGTAGTACGTTCATTGTGTTGGATTTAATCATGGTCTTCCACTTCTGACGATCCTTTGCCAAGGTAGACCATTGGCTGCCAAACAGCATTTTTAATTCATCCGACCACCACGACTAGCATTTGTTTCTTTTTGTGTGAGTGCCAATGTTTGTAAACCGTATGTGAGCGCTAAATATTCTATACTACAAAGGTGTTATAATTTTTTGACTTTTTCCCTTACGTCGTTACTCGTAATATTTATTCTAGCTGTGATCTGTTCACACTATTCTATTGATATAACATATGCTTTAATTAATGTTATATAAAGTTTCTTGAAAACTCAACAGTATGTGAAACTGAACTCAAAATTTTGCATTTTCATAAACGCTTAAACGACGTGTTATCAAACATGGCTCAATTTTTTTTCTTGAAACTTTTCTTGGAGATAGTGATGTTTGCACGACATAAAGTTTTTGGGGGTATTCTTATGTTTCGTTTTTCAAAAATTACTAAAATACATTGTTTTTAATATCTCTCACGCCGATAATATGTCCATTTTTTGTAACTTGCAAACACTACTGCGTTTGAGAGATGATGTACTTCAAATTACTTATATTAAAGTTTTCGAAAACAAAAATTTTCTGTGAAAAAGAACTTCAAATTTCGCATTTACAGTACCTCTGAATTGTCGTCCTCTGAAGACGGCTCCAAAAATTTGTATGTACTTAAATTGTGACAACGGCATTGTGTTTAGATATCTCTTCGGCTTTTGTTAAATCTGCAAGCCATCGGTAAATCTCCTTCTTATATTGTGACCACGCATGTTAACGGCTTTCTCTGTACGTTCAGCAATTGTGAATAATAAACGGTTTAATGTAATTAACTTGTTTTGTTCATAACAGAAACACGATATGAGGGTGTCAGCGCAATAGTGGCCTATCCCCAGATCCTGTGTTTGGAGAAAATGGCTGATGGAGTTATTGGCAAAATTAAACACTCATTTGTAAGAGTTTTCATATTATGATATTATGTAAGAATGACCACTGACTAAATATTTGTGGTGGATTACATCTTGTGTAAAACAGTATCGCCTATGCTTAGACCACTATAGCGCAAAGAAATGTAATCGTAAGCTGAGTGCAATAGTTCTTTTTGTAATTATAACTCGAAAACTATCGACGCGAACATACTGAAACTGTTACACGTTTAAGTTAGGGAGATTAAGATGTGATTAACACAGAGAACGCAATTTCCTAAAAATGTGGGATAGGCCACTATTGCGCTGTCACCCTCATTATATTCAGCGTTCTGTATGTAAAATAAAAAATCTTGCCGGAGCTTAAAAGGCGCTCGGCAACGGCGCTTGCAGGGGCGCTGGGTCCGAAGGCGCCGCACATCCTGCGTGTAAGCGGCCGAGAGGCGAACAATGACGCACATCGACATTTTCTGCGCAAAGGCGAGGAAACACGACGCCTTCTTGATTCGCGACACGTTAACTAGCGTTCTTTTAAAAACAAACTCCTTTCAATTTTCCACGTCTACAATTCTGGAGAAAGAAATACAAATTACTCATGTTTGGCTATAATTCAATTGAAAATAATGAACATTGGTGCGCAGTGGTGTGCATATCCAATTAAGCTGAATCTATTTAAATTTTATAGTCATCATATTCCCTTCTCTCTTTCTGTCCGGCTTAAATCTAATCCAACCGCCAGCCATCAAAGCTGACCGTGCAGCATGCGTTCCATAAGAAATTATGGGATTGGGAGGAAGATCCAAGTCAATGCATCTCTCGCCTAGCCACATAAAAAGTAATGTAGTGTAATGTGGGTCTTCTTCATTTCAATATAAAACAATAAAAATTAATGTAAAATGGTCCAGTGCGGTAATTGTTTGGCAAACGACATTGCTGTTGTTATTTCTTTGCGCACCCAATTGGGATTAATATCGAAAACTACCGTCCAGCCACCAGCCATTAAAGCTGACCAAGACCCAAATGTTCCATACGCAATTATGGAATGGTTGCAAGACGAAAGTAACACTAAATCGTTTATAAAATATTTTGATCCACACCAACTTACAATAGCATTCGTACCCAACAATTCTTTCGATTTTAAGTAATTTTCAAGCTGTGGTATCAAGATTTTTTTTGTCCAGTTCATACCGTCACTTACTACTGCAAACACTACTTTCGAAATGCCGTCCTCTCTCAAGCGTTTCAACATGTATTCCATTGCTCGCACATAATAATCCGTGTGTGCGAGGTCCTCCCTTTTCAAACCAAATCTTTCTTGAAGGTACCTTGGGTAATCAGTCAGACGCACGTGAACTCCAACGTACGAAATCTGCAAACAAATAAAGACGTGTTAAAGAGCGCAAATCGCCCTCCTTCCTCCCATACATCTTAAAAGTAGTTCCCTGCACCTTGAATCATTTCTGTCCTTTCCCTCTAACTTGACTTATCATCTTCAAGAACAAAGATAATTAATGAAAATAAGACCAAATAGACCGTGTGTTGTAATTCCTCGTATTCGTGTGTAAATTAAGAGTATTGCACGAAGAATAAAAAACAATAATGTGATTACATATAACAGTAATGTGATTCCGGATATACTAGATATAGTATTGACTAAAAATTTCAATTTGTCCTTGAATCAAACAGTATTGCCGGATTTAGACTCGGATCACTCCCCAGTAATTATCAAAATAAACTGCTCCAATTCACCGTTAGCTCAAATATTGCAACGTAACGAAACCGTAGGACGAATTAATTTGGAATAAGTTTTAGGAGCTAATAGACAACAATATAATATATCCGAGTAAAATTCATACGAACGATGAATTAGATATGCAAGTGTTGCATATAACTCAATCGATACAGAAAACAATTGAACAGTCAACAACACAATGTTCCGCAAGTATTAAAACTAGAAAACCAGTTCCTCTGAAAATAGTAAACCTAATCAAAACTAAACATAACCTTAGACGATACTGGCAAACAACCAGGAGACCAGACCTTCAAGTAAAATTGAATAAAATTTCCAGAATAATTAAATACAGACTAGAACAATTTCGTTATTCTGAATATCAGAATATAATAAAACAAACTCACTCCAATAGCAGACCAATGTGGACTATGATCAGATGAATCAGTAAAGAAAAAGCAGAAATCCCAATTTTAAAAAGCGATACAGAAATCGGGTACTCAGACAAAAACAAGGCTAATTTACTAGCCAAACATTTTCAGAAAACCTTCACTCCTAATCCAATTAACAACAACCAGTTCAACAATTACATTTTGCTTGAATCAGCGAAACAAATTGCAACTGTCCCAAGAAAAATCAAATTTATCTCACCTTCTAAATTTAGAAAATCAATTAATCACTTAAAATCTAGAAAGGCAACAGGATATGACAATATTAGCAATGAAGCCCTCAAAGCACTGACGACAAAGGCAATCGCAGCTTTAACCACCATTTTCAATTCATCATTAAGATTAGGCCATTTTCCTAAAAATTGGAAAACTGCTATTATCCTCCTGTTCAACAAACCAGGGAAAGACCCCCAAAATCCTTCCAATTATAGACCGATAAGTTTACTTCCAACACTTGGCAAATTATTCGAGAAGCCTATATATAAACGCATAAATAAATATGTTACAGAAATAAAGGCTATACCTAACACTCAATTTGGATTTAGAAATAAATACTCAACAACGCGCCAACTCCTGAAACTTCCAGAATTCATGGCTAATGCTTTCCATCAACACAAACACACCTTAGCAATATTTATAGACATTGAAAAGGAATTTGACAAAATGTAACACCCCGGATTACTATTTAAACTACAACGTCTGGGTTTACCAAACTACCTCTATAAAATTATCGACAGCATTCTAGCAGATCGCCATTTCCTAGTAAGAATCAATTCTACTTATTCTAATCAATGTCAACCTACAGCCGATGTCCCTCAAGGATCATGCCTATCACCTTTACTTTTCAGCTTATACTTATCGGATGTCCCAAAACCAGCTGACTCAGAAATCGCCGTCTTCGCTGACGATAACTTTATTCACAGCCCACGAGGATATACTCTGTGCTTTACGACAACCTTCAGAACGACTTAACAACATATATCACCTGGTCTGAACAATTGGAGAATCAAAATAAACTCGCACAAATCTCAAGCAAAAATCTTCACGCTTCGAAGACCACTGACCCCTCCCCCCTTAAAATTCAAAATTCAATAATAAAATGGCTTCCCAAACAACCAACAGTTAAATATTTAGAACTAATGTTTGATGCAAAATTAACTAGGAAAGACCACATCAAAACAGTTGCAAACAAAACGTACGCAAAAATTGCTAAACTTTAACCTTCTTTAAACTCTAACTTAGCTTTAAGTATTGAATGTGGAACTACAATTTATAAATCGATATTACGACCAAAAATCTCGTATGCTAGCCCAATTTGGTGTAATGCAGCAAAAACACATATCGAAAAACTACAAATCATTCAAAATAAATGTTTAAGAAAAATAACTAAATTTCCCTGGTTAATTAGTAACAAACAACTTCGCAGATAATTACGAATTCAGTCAATACAAGAACACATCCTAAAATCCTCGAAGTCCTTTGACACTCTTTCAGGATCTCCAGCAACGCCCAACTTCAAACTTGGCAAAAACTACCCAAAACGAAATAGAATATGCTCACGATTTCCCAAGGATAAACTCAAACCTCCATAAATACTCAACGTCATTAAATTCCAACAGCTATATAAAATAAAAACACATACATATTTTAATCAATGAAATATAAAAATTAATTCACATCAAATCAGTATTTTCAAAATTATACACTGAACACAGCCTGTAATATTCAGGACAATTAGCGTGAGAACGAATGTCAAAGTATTATTTTGTAAAATGTTAACATCCCTGAAAGGCAGCAGTGCCGAACAGGAGGAAATATATATATATATATATATATATATATATATATATACCAACAAATATTATCAATTTTATTCCTCTCATGTAATACCCCAATACAGATCACTATTTAATCATAATCGTTTACGACATCGTATAAAAAGATTAAGCCTCTAGCGTTCTATTGATAAGATTCATAATAATGTAATGATTGCTCCTAAAATATAGTAAACGAGGTTTGCTCGTTGGTATCTCTTATTCAGATTCATAGTGAAAGAAAATGGTCCAAAATATATTTGCTGCCAAACATTATCCTTTTTGGAATATACTTTTTACATTGTTGCAACAATCTCGATGTGAGAGAGTGCTCTGAATTTCTTTCGTTTTGCTATCATTTGGTGATTATAACATTCGTGGTAAAAAATAAATTATTAAATTGTAAATTTTTGTTAGTTAAAATTACATAATACACTTTTAAAAGAGGCCACAGCTTTAAAATAATATTTATGAGTTGCGATGAGCATAAAGTAAAGCGAATTTTAAAAATATCGATATGCAGCAGTGCACAAAAGCATATAAATAGTGAAATACTATATCGGAAATACGGTAGATTGCTCATTTGAATAAGTGGGCAAATCATTTCACAGAATGGATCATTGCATTACAGACACCAAGCCATTCAATCTGCGCGCCGCGACCCCCCACTCCGACCCCCCCCCCCCAGCTGCACACTCCCCCGCACTTGCACATTCGCAAGCTCTCGCGGTCAGACGGCTGGCTCTAATACGGTTGCCACCTTGCCAATTCCAGAAAACCGGAGACCCGCTGCGACCGGGAGGGGGAGGGGTAATTTAAAATATTTAATTGCTAAATAAAAGTGTGTATGTGATGAGAGTGTTAATTTATAAAATTTAAGCTCACTTCATCTATTTATGTAATTTCAAATGTAAATTAAAAAAATAAATGAGAAAGAATATTGGCTAAACATTTATACTAAAATTACCTATTATGTAGTGTTTTAACATACCTTTCTATTAATTTCGTTTTAGTATACGAATTACACAAACTTTCGGAATTTCTTAAAATGTTGTTTCGCCTCGAATAAATATAGTATTAACTTCAGTTTATTCTAAACAAAAAGAATTATGATAATTATTTTTAGCGTTATAGAGATATGTAAAACAAATTTGTATGTAAAACTTACCTGTATAATTATTTGTTTTTAACATTTATTTCAAATGTTATTTGCTACATCTAAATATTCAGCCTTTGATACGAAATGTTGCATATAATATCGATACTTTTCAAAATGAAGATATCGAATAGCGATTCCCGGCGGGATTATTCTTGAAGAATGTTGGCGCGATTGCGATTTCTCGCATAAATCGCTAGATGCTGCTCTGTCTGCATATGCGTAGAAAGAAAGAGACAGCGGATTGGCGATAAGCCACGCAGAATCACAAGACAATTTTCAGTTCTGCTCGTTTATCTTTCTAATGAAAGAAGGAAGGACAGCATTCTGATGAAATAGAAAAAGCTTTAAGTTTTAAGTTGAAAAAATCTATTTATTTTGTAAAAAATTTGAAAATTATTGAATTTAAAAAAAACGGAGATAAATTCAAAAACCGGAGACGGAGATGAAGCTCAAAAACCGGAGTCTCCGGTCTAAAACCGGAGAGGTGGCAACCCTACTCGTAAGTGCAAAATGCCCGCGGGAGTAAGCTTTGTGCAGGCCTGGTCTAGAGGTACTAGTAAAACCATAATAGAATACATTACGAACCGGCAAACGCAACAAAAAATATAGGTGGAAGATGTTCGAGTCTATAGATGAGCCGACAACAACTCAGGCCATTATTCGTTGAAATTATAATGTTCCGTATGTAAACAAGACACGGCAATCGGAAAATTGATGTCGCATCCAGTACCACAGAAAAGAAAAGAATACAAAATGTGTGTGCTTGAAGATCCATCGTATATCCACCGCTTCATAATACCTTCATACGAGTAATAACTTCAGGGTAAGTAAGAAATTGTTAGACGTGAACCAAACAACTACTCAAACACTCTACAATGGAATTGTAGATGCCGTACATCAAGCAGCTTATGAGAGCCTCGGAGAAATATAATATACTGGTAAAGGAATAGGGGACGGTTGGTGGAATTATTCTTTGGCAAAGGAAGTGAGAGACCAGAAAATTGCTTATAATACTTGCTAATTGCTTACTGACTAAGCACCCAAGATACTGAAGACAGAAAACGGCATCGTCAAATTAGTAGAGAAGTTAAACAGGAATTCAGAAAAGCGAAAAAAATAAGTGAAGATGTATAACAGAATATAGGTAATGCAAAATCAGGAACGCATGGAAAATAATAAAGAACCTTAGACAAAATGAAAAGCAAAATTCAACACTACAACCTTACGTATAGATCAATTTAAAATATATTTCGAAGAACTTTTGACAGAAAATAGGCTCGCATTTAGTAACCTGAATGACATGAATCTCGAAGAACTGGTAATATGGAAAATATTATAGCGAGATAGACTGAAAAAACAATACACTTATTCAAAAATGGAAAAGCAGTCGGTTCGGTATTGGGTAAACATTGAATTGCTGAAGCATGGCCCAAATATATTATTGGATCTTCTTACCCGACTGTCCAACAGATGTTTAATGGGAAAATACTTCAGAAAAAGATATATATATATATATATATATATATATATATATATATATATATATATATATATAACATCTACAAGAAAGATGATACGCTACAGTGTGCAAACTATAAAGCACTACATTCCTTAGCCGCATTGACCAAGTGTATGGGAAAGTATTAAAAATTCGACTGAAAGAGACCTCATTGCTGTCGAAGAACAAAGAGGCTTTCGAGCGGGGCGCTCGTGTATTGATAACGTCTTTAATATTAGACAGATAACCAACAAACATCTAGCCCATAACTTGGAGACAGACCTTGTGTTAATTGTGCTATGTAAGGCCTATGATTGTTCCATTATCTAGATAGTGGATGGCAATGGGGAAACAAAATGTAAATTTACAATTTATTAGAGCCGTTAAATGTTTGTACAGTAATAATACGACCAAAATAAAAATAGGCAGAAACTGTTGACACATTGCCGGCCAAATTACTTCGAATTTGGCGCCTTGTCTTCTTTAACAGGGCGTTTGATGTTCTTTGAAGGCGTTTCAAAGGAAAAGATTATACATTTTAAACTTGGCGCCTCTTAATTTTCTACAAAAAGCCGCGCGAATTTCTCTTCTGCCGACCAAACATTCATTTCTTCATGCAAAGTCCTTGTAGTCGATTACAAACTTCTTTCTATTAGTTCGGAGCGCCACCGAAAGAGCGCACCAGCTCCTGGATAGCTAAAAATCCAGGCTGGATTTCTATGGCAGACGCCGGCTCGCCTTGTTACGACAAGCTAATGCGAAAAGCTGAGTAAAAGCATTTTGAACGTCTTCAAGGTTTGACCCAGAGTGTGCCAGGCACTAGATGTAGTAGAAACACGTAGCTAAAGACCACGGATTTCGTAAGGAAAGGGTCAGTTTTCGTTTGGACAGAGGTAACTGTGACAACTTCTTCAATACTCGTTAATTCTTTCTCCAAGTAACAATCCTTGTCAATTGTGTGTCATCACTTTTCCAGAACACTCTTGTCTGACAAAAACTACTGTGATAGAAGAGGCGATGTTCCATTACCATTTCCATCAAAAATGCTCTCCCAACTTTTCTTCGACTATTTCAGCATCTTTTTCAATTAATAAATGTTTACAGGGATGCTGTTTAGCTCCGACTTTGTTTAAAATATATTTGAATGAAGCCCTGATATTTAGGAAGAAATGTAGTAATATTGGTAGTAAAATTGGTGACTATGTTATTCTCTTCACACTTCGAAGATCATCAGGTGGTGTTCGCTGAAGATGATGGCTATGCTCTATATGTGCTGCGCAAATTATATGAGGAGTACTCGAAATAGGGATGACAAATAAACCTTAACAAGACTGACTATATGGTTGTACAAGAAAAAGTAATACCCTGTCAAAAATTCACATACCTCGGTACAAAAATAAATGCAAATGGAGGCATTACTTAAGATATTAGAAAAGGCAAAAGGCAGAGTTGTTATAAGACAATTACATTCACTAATATGGAAAGGTAAGAATAAAAAGAAAAAATTGTGTAAGACAGTTGTAGTAAATGGGTCTGAGATATGGGAATTAACAAAAAAGAGAGAGAAAATTGACACTAATGGAAGAGGATCACTGGTGACAAAGTTGCGGTCTGACTTTAATCCATAAAGTTAAGAAAGAAGAAATTAAACGTAAATAGGAATTAAAATTTAAAACAATTGCCAACACGCAACACACATGTTTCGCACACGCTTCGAGATGTTTCGCACACTGTGAAAAAAATAGCTGTTTCGCACACACAAAACAAGCACTAAACACCGCTTTTCGCCCAGGGCATGTTAAAAAGATAATTTGTATAATAAAGAAGATACCTCTTCGCCAAATGTAGAGTTGTGAAGACCTTTGACTGATTCCCGTAATGTCTTCTCCGCATAAGAAAGATACTGAGGCTGGTACGTAAATTCTTCCTTCATTTTGCTCTGCATGGGAGCAATTGCTTTTGCGAGGACGATGTATTTCCTGAAATAATAAAAAATGTCTAAAATTGGGAAACACATGAAGTAAAGAAATTATTGCAAGAAAGTAAATATGGCGTTTCTCGCATTTTCCCTTTTTTAATGATTTTTTTAACTTCTCAAAGATAATTGTATTCTTTTATAATACTGAATAATTTTTTTCACCCGAAAATATCTTAATTTTGTTTAGATATGTATTTTTAGTGACCACGTTTAAAACATTCCTTATTAACATGACGTATTTGTTTTTAAATAAATAAAATTATTTTTTTAATTTTTCGTATTCGTTCATGCTTTTGAAATATAGAATATATACAAAGTATAGGGAGATTTATGTAATGCTGGGGAAAATTGATTTCGAAACTTTAACGGAGACATATATTGTGGGTGCCGTGATATAAAAATAGAGTTCTCTTCAAAACGAACGTGCGTCCTTCAGTCTGTCTGCCTGGATGATGTCCATCCGTCCGTCTGTCTGTTCGTATGACCGCCCGTCCGTGTGTCTATCTGTCCGACCGTCAGTTCCTCCATGTCTCTGACCGGGAGGTCCTAGGGCTTGAAACACACACAAATCGGTAGTTTAGAGCTTGGATCATTTGGGGCTGTGCCCCATGGGAGGAAATACTTGAAGGAGGAAATCTTTCGCAAGACGTGAGGTCGGCGCATGATATTATTTAGTGGCAAAAACACCACCACCTCTTGGAATAAAACATCCACTACACTAATGGGACTAACAACCACAGCAGTTGACGCGCCCAGAATCACAAATCAATCAATCAATCAATCAAATTGAGCTGTTAGATGTCAAGGATTTCGCGTGACGGGAAACAACTGCCTGAATTTACCTTTTTGGTGAGGGTTACTAGCAAAATACCCGGCGTTGACCGGACTTTCTTCATCTGCTATCCTTGTTAAAAAAAGAAAAACTATAAATTTATATAAACTACGGTGTTTAAGATTATTATTTTTAATGTAATTGGTTAAAATTTTAATTAAACACTCTATTTTTCTTTCATTTTATTTTACAGTACATTACTATTAGATATTGATGTTAAGCTTTCCTCAGGGTCTCAAATTGTTTTCTTCAAAATCTCTATTAAATGTAATTACTTACAAATGTACGTACTTTTTGTAATATGAAAAGTGAAAAAAACTACAAAAATACATAATAAGTCTTATCTTCTCTTCTCTACATTCCAAATGATGGCTGCCACCTAGCCGTACCCAGCATGTGTTTAAGTTTTCGTATTTTTTCCGACCACGTTGTGAACATTTGTAAGTGATTCACGTTGCTTGGGCAGTAAGTATTTTTAGTTTTATTTATTATTTATTTCGTATTATTTGGTATTTTTTTCTCAAAAGTTTGCTGAATTTGTTTTTGTCCCTATGTTAATTTTTCAATTTTCTTCTCCTTGCTAGAGACGCACTGAAGATGCGGAAAGCGGGACAAATAAGAGGTCGAAACTTACTCTGCACGATTCTCTGCAATATATGTGGATCAACTAATCAAAACTAACTATCCACGGGTGGAAACAACTGAGTTTGAAAGAAGTGTGTAGTTTTTTTACGTTCTACACGTTCCTCTTTTCAGATTTCTTAAAAAACCATTTTATCACATTAAATTAAATGCATTTTGAAGAAATCTGAAAGCAGGAACGTGTAGAACTTATTAAAAACTACACGATTTCAAATCAAACTCAAATATTCGGCCTGTAGAAAATATGCGTTTTGATTAATTGCTCCTCATATTTATTACATGAGAAGAACAACATAATTGTATTACAATTCTTCTCATTTTTCAGCTATCTTACGCAACCATCTCTTCTAAAGCAGCTTGAAACAGTACATGTCTATTATCTAAATCTTCTAAAAACGGACTTCAAAACTTCACTTTGTCGGTATCAGATAACATCCCAAAAGTGTATTTCCGTTAAAAGTTCGATATACATTTTCCACAGCATTATAAATTTCCTCTAAACTTGAAATTTTGATACGAGGGTGTAATAATGTGATGTCAGAGAACAATACAAGCAGTTAAACCTTTAATAGAATTTTTCCCAATATAAATAATTTCCATATCGATCTAAACCCACTAGGGGCGCTACAAATTTTAAAATTATTGAACCCGTGGTCGCTTTCATTTTTGTTTCATGGCTTCAAATTTTTTATTAAAAATGTTTGCTAAATTGGAAATGAGTAATCTTATATCATAAGTCCCATTAGTATTAAAACCTCTGAGATTTCGAAATGTGCGAAAGGTTATATTTTTGGCTCCCACTCATACAACAAACTACATTATTAAAGATATATTTCCTGAATCAAATGTGTTATTCAAAGTTTGATCTTTAATTAATGTCAGGGTCATTGTGCTGACAATACGAGTATTTTTACTCTAATTTTATTTGGAACAGGAACAATTTGAAAGAAAAATACGTAAACTATATTTTCTCAAAACGGCTCCAAATTTTCTCTTGAAATAAAAAAATCCTAGTACTACTAACCTCATAACGACGGGTTCTTTGTATTTGATCTTCATAATTTGGTCTTCCAAAGGACCAACCAATTTCGTATGCTTTCCATGGAGAAGCGTCCTCTCAGCTAGCTGTGCACAGTCAGGGTCTCTCTTCCGCAGATCACTAAGGAATCTGGATGCAGTTGAGGCAGAGAGTTTAGAAAATAAAGGTTTAATATGATTATAAATATCGTCGCTCACAACTAGCGTTAAGTTATATAACTTTGCGAGGGACCAGGCCGATGCGTACTCCATCAAATTATTTCCAAGTCTTCCATCACTTGTTCGTGAGAACACAATACCAGAGAGACAGCTGATATTAGGAGCATTCGTGATATTTTCCGTAATGCTGGTCTTGATATATTTATGATAGTTTTTGGTAATTATATTTTTAGCATTTTCCCCCGATGATGCAAAATTTAAATTCGACCGATTCAGTAGTATTACGTAAACACCACCAAAAAATGCAACAAAAATCAACAATAATACTTTCAAATTTCTCATAATCTTCAACACTTCGGAATCTGCAAAGACAAATATTAAATTAATTAATTACTTCTTTTAATAATAACAATAATAAAAACTATTCATATTTATTATAAAATATAAGTTTTCCATTAAGTTATGGAAAGATAAACAAAACAAAAGAACATATTCATACTAGGTAAAAAAAATCTTTCAAAATTAGTAGTAATTTATTCTTGTAGTTCCTCAGTTGACCCAAAAAAAATGCACTGAACGAAAATAAACGTAATAAAAATAGTAATGATAATAATTACAATAATAATAATAATAATAATAATAATAATAATAATAATAATAATAATAATAATAATTACTCCGCCGAGGGAGAAGATGACCTTGACGTTGGTGGTGGAGCTTGAGTATCCCAGTGACTCTGAGACCTTTTTTCAACTTTCCCCCCGTCAGTAACCCTGGCGAGGCGGGAGTTTATTTTCTTGTTGGGGTACAACATATGCCGCAGCTCTACGGCTTATGCGGCAAAGAAGGGGGCAGAACTTACTTACTAACTTATTTCTAACTTGACCTATGGATGAAGCCGGCACTTTGGCCGGCAACCTAAGATTAACACAAGACTGTATTCTTCTTCAGGCATATTAGTTTTAGTTTTCTTGGGTATTTTTTTTTTCATTCACACGCACATTCACACTAGATTATATGTTCACTTGACACACGCACTTTCACACAACACTATATACATCCTAAACAGTATTTACACTATGTGCGCCACGGCGCCGACTTTGCTCCAAGCGTTCGTGGCGGCTAGGCACAATGTGCCCTGGCAGTTGTTACGGGCGGGGCCTCACTCGTCCCGCTGGGAGCCTCACGCCGCTGCTCGCAGAGCTCTGCGAGAAGCTGCGGCGGTAGCGCCCGGAACGTGGAGGCCACTTGCTTGGGCCCTCTCGGCACAAAATACGTCCGGTGGACCTCACAGTTCGCTGCCCGGCCGGTTTCGCGCAAGAGCCGCGGAGCTTTCGGGCCCAGCGCCCGCGTGAGTGCCGTGTGTGCCCTCCTGCGGATCTCCTCCGGCAGCTGACGACTCACGCCCAAGGCCCCGTAAGTTACACTGTTCCTATGGTGGCGGTTAGGAGGAGGGAGATGCGGCCGCGTGGCGGTTCTCACCGCTCGGTTCTCGGCCGCCCAAATCGGGCGTAGGGTCGAGACCGGCGCTGCCGCAAAAGTTTCGCAAGCATATGTCCATAAACTTCGTATGCAGGCGGTGAAAAGGAGACGCTTCTGCGAGAGAGATAGGTCCGGGGAGCCAAGGAGGGGACGTAGGAGGGAGGTCCTGGCAAGAATTTTGTGGCGAAGGTCCTTGGCGTGCTCGTGCCAATAGAGGCCACGATCTAGTGTCACGCCACGGTAACTCGCGCATGGTGACCAAGGAAGATGCGCGCCCGCAAGCAACACCGTTTCCTCGGGGTCTGCCCTCTGACGGGTGAAGTTAACGGCCACGCATTTTTCAAGGTTTAGGGTCAAGCGTTTCTGGCGTAGCCAGGTGAGAAAGGCGGCGAGGCATTAATTCAGGTATCTCACTGCTTGCCTGCTGTTCGCCGATTTCGCGTAATACGCAAAGTCATCCGCGAACATCAGGAGCCCGCAACGCTGAATTCCCGTTCTCCTTTACAGTGATTTTATCTCAAAAAAATTCAGGCAGAGGACTATTGAAATTGGAACCACTATGTGGTCAGCAGGAAGAGAAATTGTGACATTATTTTCTCTTTATGAGTTGATACTCATAAAGCAATTTGCTCACAAGATAAAAATATCAGCCCATTACGTCTAGCTCAAGAGAACAGAGTTTTCCTATACTTGACAGCTCAAGATAGAATTAATGCTTTGAAGACAAACTGCATAGCAGGATGTTAGCAGATGTTGAGTTCTGAAGATGTGGATCTGAAATGGTTTACTTAATGGATGAGAACCGTGGGTCTTTATGGTGAAAAAGAGGGATTCCTCTTCTCTATTCAAGATCAAGTTATTAAAACCAAAGCCTATTAAAAATATGTTATGGGCCAAAAGATTGATAGCAAATGCCAAAACTACCAAAGAATCTATCCAACATATATGCGATGGATGTCCATCACCTGCAAAAGCTGAATACTTGCAGCCACATAATAATGTAGCCAAAGTACTCGTAATTCATCAGGCACTTGCAAAGAAATGTCAACTAGTAGAACAAGAAGAGCCATATTATAAGTCTAAGTCTGAGAAAGTAATCAGTAATAATCTAGCGCGAAAACTAGCCGTAGACAGCAAAACTTATACCTGGCAGTACTGTTGAAGAAAACAGACCACACATAATTTTATTTGGTAAAATAGCCAGAACAGCTCCGATTAGTGATGTTGCAGTTCCTACAGACGACAACCTCGTGTCAACTGTTGCTGAGAAGAAACGAATATACTAGCCACTAGATGTTGAGTTGAAGATTATGTACACATGGCAGAAAGTGGAGATAGTACTCGTGATAGTATGGGCGAAAGGTGTAGTTACGAAGGATTGACAGAAGTGGAAAACTCTGGGCCTACTAGAAAAATATCTCGATACGAAAAAGACCGTTTTATTAGGTACGCAAACATCACCAGAAATGTTTTGTGCCTTAAATGAGGTGTATGAAGGTACAAGGAAGCAAAGACAACCAAAAACGTCATTAATGAATAACTACCCAAACGTTTAGAACTCTGTATGAGGAACTCATGGTAACAACTCCATATTTTTGTCTTGAGCAGGAATGCCCCGACATTTTTTAAGAAGTGGAGGGTATTAATAATAATAATAATAATAATAATATTAAACCGAGCGAAGCGGCTCAGTGCGGAGCGCGCTGACTTTGCAGTTGGGAGGTCATGTTTCGATCCCGGTCATACGGACACAAGCAAATATTTCACTTAATATTTAATAAGCTGAATTTATGTGTGTCTTGCAACTCAAAAACATTGCCCTGAATAATAATACTAATACTAATGTTTATTATTACTTAGAAACAACCAAGTGTATTTTATATTCTAGTGTCCTGCAGCAGCAAAACTGTCGCAGAACATAACTACACAAAATGATTTTCCAAAAAATAGCAGACATACTGCTTACAAATAAGTTAAAATTTAACTTAAATTGAGCGGGAGAGGTATCTCAGTGCATCAATCGATGTCACTGGAGTGCGTCTGACCGGGAGGTCCTAGATTCCAGTCCCGTCAGTGGCAAGATTTTCGACACTAGCTTGTCAGCTAGCGACTGACGCTGTCTGGAGGAGAATTCTAAAGGCCGGCTGACCTGATCGATAGTTTTCCGTGGGTTACCCGATCAACACTAGGAGAATGCCTGAGCAGTTACCCAACAAATGAGTCACGGTTTTCACGCGATCTTTCCTTCCTCTTCCTTCTCATATCCTCATCCCTTTCTTGCAAACACACTTACGTTCTACCACATATGCCAGGAGGCCACACGGAGCTCAGAATGTGTTTCGGCTGAGATGGTGTCCTGCTGGCGGGAGAAACCTGGCTGGGGAAAAACCTGCTAGCCGACAGTAGATCGACGCCGGACCTCGGCACCTAGCGGGGGAAGATGACCTCCACCTCCCGTGGAGAAAACATGTAGTGCACTTACGGGACTAATGACCTCGGCAGTTGACGCATCCGGAATCACTAACAACCAACCAACCAAACTTCAAGAGTCAAATATATAAGAACGGTATGACTGTCACTAATAATCTTAATAATTTAACACTCGAGTATCCCTAGTATATTGATAATAAATATACCATTTTTCAAAACATGTTTCATTGTCTATATAATACTGGAAAACGACGTTCCGCAAAATATTTACACGCGTGATTTGTGAACAAAACATTATTATTATGCCTGAAAACGAAATAAAAATTTTAATGATACTGTTTAGAATTAAGTTATTAAAAATACAATTACATAATAATTAAAATATACAGATATTAGAAATAAATAAATTACCTACAATAATTTGAAATTACGACTTAAAATTATATACTTGTTTTATTCCATAATTTTTATATCTGTTTAGTGTGAAATTTTATTTTTAATACCTTCAATCTAAACAATTTCTTCGCAATTTGTTTTTCATTTTCACGCATAAATATTGTGGTAGGTTTACGATTTTACTAATTTAAACCGACTATGTGTGTGTATTTGTATAATGCCCCATGTTGAGCAGCAATTTTTGAAGTTAACGATTTTTCTAATTAACTTCCACTAACTATTTATGTTGCCTGATTAATACTACAATTATTACAATACTGATTAAAATTGCTATATCAAACATTACATTGATTTTACAAAACCTCGTTTCGACATAACGTTACCTTCTTATTTTATTGTTATATGTGCACGTGCGACTCTGTACAGAGCCGCGATTCCTGGAAGTTCTGCTGTATTATTCTGTTATTAAAAGATTTGATGGCAACATTTATAAATTATCAGACCGTTTAGTTTTGTTTGATAAGAAAGAATTGACATTTAATTTGCCGTTCTACATTGGGCTTACTATTGGTCTTTGAGCTCAATAATGATTTATCTTTAAGTTGTTTAGTCACACATTCCGTGTATCTGTATCAGTATTTTTTGTATAAATATGCTTACGGAAATATCTTCCATCCCGGTCTTGAGGTTTTCCGTGTGGATGCCGTCGATGTGAAGTCCTTGCGATGCTCCTGCTATCGTCGTAAATTCTAGCATCGGGAGAATTTTTGTAATGTTCCCCGAAAATTCTGTTTGATAATAATATACTATAATTAATTGATGCTATCCGTGCACGTGACTAAACACGACCTTCCTGCGCGTCGGATGAAGCCTTTTGCGATTGCCTGTCAGTTTACTTCACTTATGGCCTGTTTAACCTGTGCCTGATAAAGTTCTGAATACTCATTGGACAGATATTTAATCCGTCAGATAAAAGTACCTGATATTTATTTTGCGTTTCACCAAGGCCTTTCTTGTTAAAATATATATTTGACAGGTATCTCTGATAAATAATATTGGTGATTGCTCTTTCACCAGCGGCAACGCTGCAGTTTCGAGTGAATCGCGCGAATTGGAATGTGTTTTGGTAATGGAAGTGTCAGGTGTTTTTCACTTCATTTGTTGATACTTTGTTAACTATAGGCTTCCTTAACCTGAAACAGGATTTGCAATCTTATTCGTCAAGGATTTCAAAATATTCTGGTGGAAATGCTGCCTGGTCGGCCGCTCTAAACCATTAAAAAATTCGTCGTCTTCATCTCTATTACATCACGAAAATACCGCAGATATTCCTTGAAGCAATCAAGCAAGTTTACACACAAATTCTGTTATTTTGGAGTTATCTACCAGAATATTGTTTAATAACCTCTCCAACCTCCAGATTATTTACCAGATACTTTAACCATTAGATAGATTTATCAGGCACTCTTAAAACACAAATTTTCAATATATCAATAAGATAACTTTTGAATAGACAATGAAACCCTTTATCAGGCACCGGTGAAACAGGCCCTTAAAACAATATTTATTCAAAGTTACGAATCTATTCTACATTAATTCCCTGCGTACAAGGTCTATTTTACGTGAACCACCCAAATGACAAATTACAAGAAAGTTAAGAATGATACCCTCAAATCATAAATTATATACTTTACATGAACAAATCACACAATTAACATGTTTCCCGTTTTCTAGTATAAAAAAAGTACTCAGCCTATGTCTGAAAAACTATTATCGTCCACTTCTATTGCTGCAAAGAGAGAGACTGGCCCATTTTAAATAATCGCGGAATCTCAATTTTCAACGCAGTCTTGTCATGCATTGAACATTATATGTCCCGAGGACATGTCTGGCAAAAGAATATTGCGTTCCGACTTTTAAGCACGGAACATGAAGTTTATTGACACCTTGTCCTGATAACAGGGCTGCCACGCGTCCTATTTTCGGTAGGACAGTCCAACAACCAGAATGAATGTCCTACGTCCTACAATGAAGCCTAATGTGTCTTACTTTGAAAATAAAATATTAAGTTGGTTTTTATAAGTCTGTACAACCTATTTCTAAACGCCCGGATGTAATTTTATGAACACAATACCATAACATTAATTTATCAACCCAACAAAAAAGAATTGCATTTTACTAAAAACTTCCACTTTTTGCCACTGCGATAAGCGCTAGTATCGCTCCGTTTGGATTTGTATTGTGATAGATGATGTACGGTTCCAAGAAAATGTATTTTAACCGATTTTTTTGCGAATTGCAAAACCACTACATGTGCTGTTTTAATTCAATTATTTGAACAAATATTTGCAAACAATTGGTAATTTACGAATTATTGTATTACATTATACACATTACTTTTATAATAATAGGTATTACATAATTATTATAAGAATATAAATGCTGATATTAAAAATGATATTTTTAAATAACATAAAATTAGCTCAATACACATATCAATTCAAGATAATTTTACTTTTAGGTAAATAAAGCTTCTATTTGCACTGTTTTTTATTGAATTTGAAACTAATTTTTTCAGATTTGAATTGTAAGTCCATTACGTTTTTAAATATATTAGGTCGTTGCAAATGAAATGATGGCTATTTATATTCATGTATAATCCGGGGAAATCATTTGCAACGATCTAATATAGCAAAATAATAATTTTTCTGTATAAATTTTGACGTATATTCAATTTTATTTTAGATATTAAAGATGTAAAAATGGACACTTCAAACAAGAAAATGAAATGTCATTTTAATGACAACTGGTTACAAGAATATACGTGGCTTAAAAAAGTAAACGATTCTCAAGGCCTGTGCAAATACTGTTTAAATACATTTTCTATTGAATTGAAAGGTGTGTCTGCCATCAAGCAGCATGAAAATAGTGAACATCATCGCTCGAAGATGAAAGCATCTGCTAGATCTCAATTGATGAAAAAATTCGTCATTAAGAAGGGTACTCCTGAAGAATTACAAGTTATTGCAATTGAACTAGCTCACAAATATCATGCAGTAAAACATAACCAATCCTATAATTCGTTAGCAGTGTTGCCATATCGGCGGAATTGCCGCCGTTTTCAGAGGATTTTGAACTCGTACGACGGAAAAAAAATAGTTTCGCGGACAGCGGAATAAACAGCGGAAATTAATAAAGTTAGTATAGCAGTTAAATTAGTAAAGCATCAGTTTTCGTTAACCTTTATTAATAAGTGGTTTTGCACAGGTGTATATTTTTAAAATGTCTAAATCCATGTAATATATATACTAGCAAGAATAAATAATAAAATACTTATATAAGAAATTATATAATACCTGAAATCAATTATTATGTTGCAAAATTTTCACCCAAGTAATGCATTCTATATTATCTAAAAATTGAATTGCAGGTTCAATAAAGCCACTATATTTCGCAATCATATTTTCTTAATAGAATAAATTAAACAACACTTCAATATGGAAAAAGAATTTATTTTACGTTTAGCGGATTTAGGCGGGAAATTTAAAACCAGTTCAGCGGATTTTCGGCGGAAACTGAAACGAACATGGCGAAATCCCTCTAAACACATCTGGCAACACTGTTCGTTAGATTGTTTGATGAAACTTGTTCCTAAAGTATTGCCAAAAGATAATAACTCATGCAGCATTTCTTGTGGAAGAACAGAAGCACAGGCAATTGTTGAAAACGTGTTACGACCAAAAATATTAGAAGACGTGATTACCGAAATAAAAACGAACGATTCGTATTTTTCTATTATGACTGATGCATCTAACAAGAAAAATAGGATTTTTCCCATTAGTGGTGCAGTATTTTTCACGAAACGATGTTTTGCAGCAAAATATTATCGATTTTTACGAAAATTGCGATGAATCTTCAGATGGCATGGTTGCTTGCACCAATGATTGTTTTAAAGATTTAAATTTAGATTTTCAAAAGTTACAGCTCTAAGCGCTGACAACATAAACGGCAATTTCGGTCGTTTGGTTCATTCGCTCTTCGTCAATTTACGAAAATTAAATCCGAATATTGTAAAAGCTAATTGTCACGCGCACATATTGCACAATGCGTTGAGATATGCTTTGGAAGATTTGTCTGTAGACATTGAGAACATTGTTTTAAAAATCAACGCACATTTTAATTTGTCATTGAAGTGAATTTCAAAGCTTTTGTGAATTTTTAAATTTTGCATTTACTGATTTTTCACGCCATGTTGTAACTCGATGGTTATCGTCACAACCTTGTGTAGAAAGATTGTTACGGGAATGGCCGGCATTAGTTTCATATCTTCACAGTAATGTTAAGAACTTGTCTGTAGATTAAAAAAACGATTTGCATTTTAAAAACGAAGAAATCCCTGTGACAGTTGAGATGAATCTATTGTTTGCCAATCGCTTGCAGTTTTTGAAAAGCCCATTAAATTATTACAAAAATATAGTACCACAATTATTGACTTCTACGCGATTTTGAATGACTTCAAGCAACAACTCTCTTCTAGGATAGAGAAACCGATTTTCTGGTATGAAGTCACGCAACAACTGAAAGACTTGACTTTTTATGAAAATAAAAAGTTTGAAAAATAATATTTGATTGTTTATGGTTCAATGAGTCGTAAAGACCCATGGCTCAGCACGACCCTTGAGTCACGCTCTATTAACATATTTCGAGGTGAAGTCCGCCGTTGACACAATTCGACACGCGCAGCTGCGTGTGCGCCGCTAACCCAGCATCCCCCAGCAAGCGTCCGCCCCCGAAACGCATCCTTCCATCTTTGTGTGTGACGGCAGGTGACTGACTACCGGAACTGTCACATTAAGAGGTGAGAGTAACCCACCAGAAATTCCTACGTGACAATAAATCCCGAAGCTCCTAAGGAAAGCTTCGCGCTAAGCACGTGAGAGGTCGGACACTTTGCGGGCTTGGGAGTGGGGGGAATCGCGTGAGAGAACGGCGCTAAGAAAATATTGAGAATTGGAGAAAGACTGTTGAAGCGAGCGGTCGACTATTAAAGAGAGTTCTTCGTGTTCAACGGCGACTACAGCCACACGAAAACGATCGCTAGTCTCCAGGTCCTACCAGCCATTATTCCAGCATCCGAATTTATTCCGGATGCCGGGCTGGGACAGTAGGAGTAGCACCCATAAATTACACGAGAGGGTGTGCAGCAAAATTATTCGACTGCCAATGATAATATGCGGTCGAGGCGACGTATGACGCCCTGAGACCCGAACATCAAAAAACTGACGCTTCAATTCCGCGGACGCTCTGCAGCTCAGCCAGGCATCGTGTTCCTGCAACAGGAGACTTCCATGGTACTTAACGGGTCATCTGCTGCCGCCGGCCGATTTTTGGACGTGTAATCGTTTCGTTAGTCTTCCCACTGCTCGTTGTGTATATTTCGCGAATGTTCATTGCGGCCTGAGATATGACATATTTGAGGGTAATACAGTTTTATAGCTCCCAGAATTTTAGACTACAAAAATAATTGTACAAATAAGGGGTAAATGTCACTCACGTAATTTTTGTAAGCCTCTTTTTATTAATATAGGAATTTTCTCTTGATTTATGAATCAGTTCGTTTTGTCAAAAATGACTTGCTCAGGGGTGGCAATATATTTTCAGAAGTCTTATAACTATTACGCTCGACGTAAACTTATATTTATCATGTCAGAATCAACAGCCCGCTACAAAAAATCCACACACAATTCATATCTATATCTCTATAATCTATCTATAATTATTTTGCAACACTTTCGCAGATAACTTTAAACAATTAAAACCTGTATGATGAAATTTTCATCATATACGTTTTAATCGTAATTTCATTAATTTTTGAACTGCATTTAATGTAGTTCAAAAACTATGTATACTACGTAATCTAAATCCCGGGAAAAACGTAACTTCGAGGAACAAGGATAATAAAATTATTAAAAAAATATCAACAACTTTGTAGTGACGAGCACTGACTTCCAAATCTCACCACCGAACCGGTTTGCAGAACTGGTGGCGACGACGAAGTCAGCAATCACTACTAAACATTGTGCATATTTACGGTTAATTTCATCTGAAACAAATACTTACTGAAATTCTCTGGTAAAGCGCTATAAATCGTTGCTTGGTCTGAAAAACTTTTTTTTGCACTTAATTTCAGGTTGTTGCGCACACACGTGTACTATGCATCATACTGAGTTCCTCGCCGCACTATATCAACAGCTGAAGATACTATAGCCGCACTATATCTATTTTAACAACAGCTGAAGATAACAGCACTGATAAAATTGATACTGCTTTTCTTCACTTCGATTGCATCGCGTCCTTAGTTAAAATAAGGAAGTATTGAAGTGTAAAGTATATCAGAATCGCACTTGTGAAGAATATATTCAAGCTCTAGAAGAAACCTTTTCGCAAATCAACCTACATTTAGTGGTGATACGAGTAGTAAGAGAGAGTAGTTGAGAGTGGCTTTTTACGCCATTGACAGGTTCATATAAAGTTATACATTTGGCGGCTCACGTGACTCACATTAATAATAGATACTCACATAATCGAATAATTATTTAACTTTATATAATCATTAGGGGTGCATTTTAAAGAAATGTCATTTTTACTTTCCCGTATACGAAGTAATATTCGTAGTAGTATTCGGAGTAATATACATAGTATAGGGAAAGGTAAGTAATGCTGCGGAAAATTGATTTCAAGATTTCAACGAAAGTACAGGTTTTTTGGTCCTGTTATTTCGAAAAAAGGTATTATTTACAAAATGTCCATGTTTGCGTCTGTCTGTCTGTCTGTCTGTCTGTACGTCCGTCGGTCCGTCTGTCCGTCGGTCCGTCTGTCCGTCCGTCTGTCCGTCCGTCTGTCCGTCCGTCTGTCCGTCCGTCTGTCCGTCCGTCGGTCCGTCCGTCGGTCCGTCCGTCGGTCCGTCCGGTGTCTGTGAACACCACTAGCGCCTAAACCATGCGTAAGATTTTTTCCAAATTGGAAAAAACCCTCCCCATCTGACTGAAGTCGAAACTTTGAGCTTTTGAAAAACATTCTTCATAATTTCGGGGTACTTTACACGAAGCCCTCCCGATATTTTCGGAATTTTCTCGCAAACGGCTCCAAATTAATTCGAATTTCTTTTAAGATTAGAGTATCCTACACTAACAAACGTGGGATAAGTCCTATTTTCACAGTTAACTATAAATTTTCGAAAATTTCAATTTATGATTTTTTAGTGTCTTCCTACAAGTACTAAGTTGAAGAAAGATATTTTTCCTTCAAATAAAGTTCGTTTTCCATGGCGAGTTCGTTCTTTAAGGTCATGTACATTTTTTTTAAACTTTCTGTAGTTTTCGCGAAATATTGCATGAAATAAGTACAATTTTTAAAAAAATTACCAAAAGATATTTTCTGAAAACTACTCCAAATTATTTCTTTAAACTTTAGGTAGAGTAGTTAGCATAGTGATACAGGTCCTCCATGAGTTGACAAAAACGCCATGTTTCTTTATTCTTTTGTTTTTTCAAAAATTACAACCTTGTAATTTTATTACTTGTCTCTCATGTCGATAATATTGACATTAGCAGCATTTTGTTCACACTATTGTATTGATGTGTACATGTGCTTTAAATAAGGCCACTAAGTTACCGAAAATCTAATATTTTCTGTGAAAACAACCTCAAGATTTCGCATTTCGCGATTTTAGAAACGCTATTTTCTAAAAAAAAATAGCTCCAACTTTTTTCTTTAAACATTTCGAATGGATTCTGCTTATTGCACTCTTTAAAATGACTTACAGTTCATTTCGGGGTATTATTTGTTTTTAATACATTACACAACTGTAAATAGTTTAGAGATCACTCACACCAGCGTACTTCCATAAATTTGTAAACACTATTGTATTGTTAAAGTGCTTAAAATAACTTCAAATAAAGTTTTCGAAAATTCAAAAATTTTCTGTAAGAAAGAGCTTCAAAATTCGAAATTACATTAGTGCTTAAACGTAAGTTTTTTTTAAATGGTTCAAAATATTTCAAAGGGAATTGTATTTAGGTTTTACTGTTCTTGAACAATCTTAAAATAATATTTCTTCTCTATAATTAGGAAACTGAAAAATTAAGAAAATGTCAAAAAATGTACTTTGGGGGGCGATAGATGACAGCTGGCAAGAGTAAGTGGCAATGCTTTTTGTTCTCTCACGTCGTTAATATACATATTTACAGCTATTTGTTAACACTATTGTATATATGAGTTATTGTGCTTCAAATGACTTTAAATGAAGTTTTTCGAAAAATTTTCTGTGAAAAAGAGCTTAAAATCTCGAAATTACAAAAAAGAACTTAAACCCCCTGTTTTTTAAAAACGGCTCCAATTGTTTCAAGGAAAAATGCCAATTATGATGCGGTTTTACTGTTCTCTAATATTATTAAAATGATAATTCCGTTCTACATTAGGAAATCGAAAAACTAAGAATTTTTTTTAAAAAAATGTACTTTGGGAGGCGATAGATGACAGCTGGCAAGAGTAAGTGGCAAATCTGAATAGCTAGCGGACACTACAGGAAATAGTATACGGAAAATCTGTGCCTTTCTGCAGCACCACTAGTTATTATATATTTTTGTTCTCTAAGAGAAAATTTGGAGACAATTTGCGACAACAAGAATTCAATATCCATTTGTGTAGATGATTCCAAGACTAAAAGTAACGATATAATTTGAAGGGTTAAAAAAGTACAAACATAAAAGAGAAGAGAAAAAAAACCTTCAAACAGTACTTTTGTGAAAATGCCCATTTATTAGTTAATAAGGAATAAGCTTAAAAATAAATTCGTCGACTGTATTTGTGGTTTTATAGTGAAGACAATTTTGGGACATTCTACGGCAATCTGTCGTTCAACAGCTTCATTTTTCTTGGAAAATGAAGGATGTGTTAAATGCTTGTCCTACAGAATTGTAATTTTAATTATAAACTTATAGTAAATTCTTGTCTACTTATAGTACACCTCGGCTTTTTCCGTGTAACTTTCACAGAAATATTTACTTATCAACTTTCAATTTGAGAACAATAGTCGTTTCAGAGATCCACCCGCATTACAGCTAGGAGAAATAAATTGTTAACATTGTGGTTATTTGTGTTTATGTACTTGTTTATTACACAAACTGAAATATAACATAACGTACAAACTTCACGCTACTTTGTCACCAACTACATCATTGGTCATCACATACCTCTCACTGAATATCTGATATCATCGTCAAAAGATAATGTTTGACGCAAAAAAGAATTCCAATTTTACCACACTTTCACAATTTCAGAAGCCTGGAACACGTTCGCCCTGCCAAGGGCGTAAATCAACTCGTGGCATAGACTCGCTTTGGCAACCTACTCGTTGATTTCTGAAAATAATAAAGAAACTTTAGAAAGCAAATAAAAAACACTTTTGGAAGTACTTCATTATCTATTTAGCGTCGTTAAACTTAGTGTTCAGAACAATTGAGAGACATTTTTCATTAACAATAAAACTTACGCAAATGAAGCTTGGAAGAATGCCAAAGGCTGCATTTGAGCTAGGTCATCTGAATTGTCACACATAATTCGTGCTAAGCTTGCTTTTCGAATACTATTTAATTGTTCTGCAAGAGAGAAAACCTCTGTTAGTAAAAACGAAATATAACTGTATGTTAGTAATGTAAATGCTATTTTTGTTAAATAAAGCGGTAAATTCCTTTATTATATCAAAGGTTTTACATTTTATTTCCCCTTACGTAAGTATATACGGAGTATATGTGTAGTTTAGAGAAAGTTATGTAATGCTGCGGAAAATCCACGATAACTTTTCATCGGAAATACATGTTTTGATGTCTCCTGATGCCGACACATTATTTATTTTTTTTTTTCCAAAATATGTGTTCGTTTCTCTCTCCATCAGTTCGCCTCTGTCTGTCCATCCGTCTATGAACATTACTCGCGCCCACACCATACGTACTATTTTTTCCTAAGTAGATATTCCCCGGTCGATATGGTTTCCCTCAAGACGCCGCAATTTTGAAAAGTTTTCATCAAATTTTGGGGGCACTTTACATGAAGCCTCTCGGACACTTTCAAAATTTTCTCAGTAATGGCTCCCGATTTTTTCTTTAAATAATTTGTATGAATGGAGTAAAATACATTTATTAAGGTGATATAGGGCAGATATATACTGTTGTCTCTAAATTTTCGTTAATTGCAGAAGTTCAATTTTTTTCCGTGCCTTCCTACAACAAAAAATTGAGGAGTGAAGTTTTCCTTCATATAAAATTTGTTGTTCATCGCGAGTTCTTTCGTTAAAGTCATATCATTTGTTTTTACAAATTTTAGTTGTTTTTCCCAATATTGCAAATTTTAAAAAATTAAAAAAGTTGTTCTCCAAAAATAGCTCCAAATTTTTTCTTTAAACTTTTGTTAGGGATAATGCTAAATGCACTCTGAAAGATGACATAAACGCCATTTTACTGTGTTATTTTGTCTTTTTCGAAAATTTCAAAAATGTATTTTTTTACTTGTCTCTTACGCCTTTTATATTTATATTAACGGCAATTGTTTACATTATTATATTTATGTGTACTTGAGCTTTAAATAATATCATATAAACTTCTTCGAAAACAATCATTATCTGTGAAAACTAGTTCAATATTCCTCATTTTCAGAAACACTCAAACGCCACTTTCTCAAACACGACTTCAATTTTTTTCTTAAAACTTTTCAATCGGACAGTGATATTTGCACACTTTAATATGACTTAAAGTTCAATTTGGCTCTTTTTCGGAAATTCTACAAATATAATGCTTTCTGTTCTCTCAAGTCAATATGCACATTTACAGCAATTTATTAACACTATTCTATATGTGAGTTATTGTGCTTCAAAACCCTTTAAATGAAGTTTTCCGAAAACTCAAAAGTTTTCTGTAAAAATGAGCTTCAAATTTCGAATTTACAGAAGAGCTAAAACCCGCTTTTTTTAAAAACGGCTAGAATTTGTTCAAAGAAAATTTCGAAAATATGATGCGTATTTACTGTTCTTTAATAGTTTTAGAATAATATTTCCGTTCTACTATTAGCAAACCGAAAAATTAAGAACATTAAAAAAAATGTTTTTTAGAAGGCAATTGATGGCAGTTGGTAAAAGTATGTGCAACTTCGTATATCTAGAAGAGACCGAAGGAAATAGAAAACTAATACGGGAACGTCAGTGCCATTCTGTGGAACCAATAGTTTAATATAAAATATGTTACAACAAATAGCAGGTAGGTAAATATCTGTACAAGTTAATGGTCAGATACCTAGATTAATAAAGAGAGGTTTACAAGCATCACGTGATTGGGGTTTTCTTATTATTCGTATTATTCTTTTTTGTAATCTAAAAGTCTGGGAGATATAAGATGCATTTCCCCACAATATTATGCCATATCTGAGGCGGGAATGAACTTTCGAAAAATATACATAATGAGCAGTATGGAGGCGGACTGAATTTGGAAAAATTCTGTAAGCGTAGCATAAAGAACTTCATTTAGTGTTCAATTCATTTAAATGGACGTTTCATTTAAGGTTTGATTGAATTGAAAGACCTAAACATTTTGTTACCTTAACATCAGTTAATGGCACACTGTTCATTTTCAATGGAGTACAGATCTGTTTATTTGAAACTAGCTGACCCGGCGAACTTTGTTCCGCCTTAATGGCAATAAATAAGCAGTTTTTTTTAATTGGACGAGGAAGAGGATTCTTAAAAATAATTTCGTCGCTGTATTTGTGTTTTATAGTGAAGACAGTTTTGGACATTCTACGGGCAATCTGTCGTTCAACAGCTTCATTTTTCTTGGAAAATGAAGGATGTGTTAAATGCTTGTCCTACAGAATTGTAATTTTAATTATAAACTTATAGTAAATTCTTGTCTACTTATAGTACACCTCGGCTTCTTCCGTGTAACTTTCACAGAAATATTTACTTATCAACTTTCAATTTGAAAACAATAGTCGTTTCAGAGATCCACCCGCATTACAGCTAGGAGAAATAAATTGTGTAACCTTGTGGTTATTTTGTGTTTATGTACTTGTTTATTACACAAACTGAATATAACATAACGTACAAACTTCACGCTACTTTGTCATAACTACATCACTGGTCATCACATACCTCTCACTGAATATCTGATATCATCGTCAAAGATAATGTTTGACGCAAAAATGAATTCAATTTTACCACACTTTCACAATTTCAGAAGCCTGGAACACGTTCGCCCTGCCAAGGGCGTAAATCAACTCGTGGCATAGACTCGCTTTGGCAACCTACTCGTTGATTTCTGAAAATAATAAAGAAACTTTAGAAAGCAATAAAAAACACTTTTGGAAGTACTTCATTATCTATTTAGCGGTCGTTAAACTTAGTGTTCAGAACAATTGAGAGACATTTTTTCATTAACAATAAAACTTACGCAAATGAAGCTTGGAAGAATGCAAAGGTGCATTTGAGCTAGGTCATCTGAATTGTCACACATAATTCGTGCTAAGCTTGCTTTTCGAATACTATTTAATTGTTCTGCAGAGAGAAAACCTCTGTTAGTAATAACGAAATATAACTGTATGTTAGTAATGTAAATGCTATTTTTTGTTAAATAAAGCGGTAAATTCCTTTATTATATCAAATGTTTTACATTTTATTTCCCCTTACGTAGTTATATAAGGAGTATATGTGTAGTTTAGAGAAAAGTTATGTAATGCTGCGGAAAATCCACGATAACTTTTCATCGGAAATCATGTTTTGGTGTCTCCTGATGCCGACAATTATTTATTTATTTTTTTTTCCAAAATATGTGTTCGTTTCTCTCTCCATCAGTTCGCCTCTGTCTGTCCATCCGTCTATGAACATTACTAGCGCCTACACCATACGTACTATTTTTTCCTAAATAGATATTCCCCGTCGATATGGTTTCCTCAAGACGCCGCAATTTTGAAAAGTTTTCTTCAATTTTGGAGGCACTTTACATGAAGCTTCTCGGACACTTTCAAAATTTTCTCAGAAATGGCTCCCGATTTTTTCTTTTAAATAATTTGTATGAATGAAGTAAAATACTCTTATTAAGGTGGTATAGGAGAGATATATACTGTTGTCTCTAAATTTTCGTTAATTGCAGAAGTTCAATTTTTTTTCCGTGCCTTCCTACAACAAAAAATTAAAAGAGTGAAGTTTTCTTCATATAAAAGTTTGTTGTTCATCGCGAGTTCTTTCGTTAAAGTCATGTCATTTGAGAATAATACTTCCGTTCTCTATTAGCACCCGAAAAATTAAGACCATTTAAAAAAATGTTTTTTAGAAGGCAATTGATGGCAGTTGGTAAAAGTATGTGCAAATTCGTATATCTAGAAGAGACCGAAGGAAATAGAAAATAATACGGGAACGTCAGTGCCATTCTGTGGACCAATATTTAATATAAAAATATGTTACAACAAATAGCAGGTAGGTAAATATCTGTACAAGTTAATGGTCAGATACCTAGATTAATAAAGAGAGGTTTACAAGCATCACGTGATTGGGGTTTTCTTATTATTCGTATTATTCTTTCTTGTAATCTAAAAGTCTGGGAGATATAAGATGCATTTCCCCACAATATTATGCCATATCTGAGGCGGGAATGAACTTTCCAAAAATATACATAATGAGCAGTATGGAGGCGGACTGAATTTGGAAATTCTGTAAGGGTAGCATAAAGAACTTCATTTAGTGTTCAATTCATTTAAATGGACGTTTCATTTAAGGTTTGATTGATTGAAAGACCTAAACATTTTGTTACCTTAACATCAGTTAATGGCACACTGTTCATTTTTAATGGGAGTACAGATCTGTTTATTTGATA